>CALNHX010007817.1:0-68743 GCA_940337035.1 Agriotes lineatus | reverse complement strand
TATATGTTGCCCTCTCGTAGCTAGGGTTTCAAGCATCGCTAGCCATTTAGGTCGCTGTTTCGAAGTGAATGTCACCATACCTGCAAATTTGGTATTATTAATGCTGCCTTACGCTATATTATCCCTGATACTGTAGATATAATTTCCGAATGTATATTACCTTTCCTCATAGATACAATAGCCATTCGTTTTTTGTTTTGTATGCTGTTTACATAGAAGTTATTTGTAATTGTTTGTCTAACGAATAGCAAGTCTGAATCCCCCCCCCCTTCTGGAAAGGCTAGACGTCATTTGAACATGTTGGCATGGTTGCGGTGAGTCTATTAAAATTATTTTGCTGTAAGATGTATCACCGTGACGGCAGTAATGCGCCAGCCTCGCTGAAATTTTTCATACACGGTGGATAAAAGCAGCAAGCAGGGGTGAAGATAGGTCATTGAATGCAGCAAATAGTACTCCAAATTATCACGACGCCGAGGGCGTTTTTTCTGAGTTGAGAACATCGCAAACATCTTCACTCTAGAGTAAACAATTTAGTGGCACCTAACAAACAATAATGATTACCTTGTACGCCTTTGCCCAACTGATTTTTATACCTAAACACAACGCTCAGAGTAAAACCCAGCCCAAGTACTAGTGGAGCTAGTAATGTGCACTTTTCAGCGTTATTACAGGTAGTAATTGGCTTGCTTCCTTGCCCGTAACAACCATGAACTATTAATTTACTTTAATATTATACTAAACCTAATTTGGTGTTAAGCCTTTTCCTAACTATATTGATTTGTATACTACGTTCAAACTTCACTTTAGATTTTGCAATTTTAGACATTGTGGTGAATCCTCGAATGTGTGTGACTTCATTCTGTCCATTTTGCAATATTAGGTTGATTTCATGCTAAGTTTAACATTGATTTCTCTGACCTAAGATGTCCTCTGTTCGGTAGAACTCTGATTTGAGAAATAATAATGGCGTGATTGTTTTCCTTGAAAAAGTATAGCTCAAGGGTCCATACCGTCGATATTCCACACTCGACCATTTTTACTGCGAATACTCGCTGATTAACAGACCACTTCGCCATAGTTTTTACATGAATAACTGTCAATAAAAATTTACAAATACATCGTTTTTTTTTTGGTATACGTCATATCAATAATTTATCCACAGTAACATATGAAAAACAACTGAAAAACAGTATGCATACAGTTGAGGGAAGCTTTTTCTTTAGAATATGTTACTAACTATTATTGACCGATGTGTGCCATTATTACACATTTTTACGAATTTATCTTCTTGTGGACGCCTGGAACCACATAATTCGTTCGATCGAAAGGAGGGGGGCGGGTGGCTGAACACAAAGATTCCGTGCGAAGTATATTTTGTTCCGTGAATATTGCCGTGTGGGGAAGCCTTACCGTACCAATTTTAGTCAAATTATAACTATTATCGGATATTCAGCCCCTCCCCCCCCCCCAAAAGGCAGTCTACGCATTTGAAAGTCAAAATCACTGTGCCGTTTTTGTGTTTCGTGGAGTTTCACAACGAACCCTGTTTGGAGCCGTGCTATGAACGCCATGTATGTTAATCTATTGTTTTTCAACTCTCTGGCATCCCAACAGAACCTTGTAAAACATTTCGTCGATTGCTTTTGGATTCATGCTAATTGCTCGTAGAGAACTCTTGAAGTCATCCTGTCGACTTATTCCTAAAGAGCCTGCCGCAACATCCTGAGCAGTTATTGGTTTTGCTTTCTTTGTTGAGCTAGGACTCCCCACTTTTAAACCCGCTGTTATCGCTCAACGTTGGTGGTCAGCTCGGCCAAGAATTTGTGTAACGCTGGGGTGGGGGTCTCATCCTGCTGCTTTACTGTGCATATTTATCATTTAGTATTTTTCCGAAGATATAGTTATAGCACTTTCTCTCTGCTTAGATATATCCATTTCATAATGTGCCGCTATACTAGTTTAATAAGAGAGTCTATTGTAACACGAGCGCTCCACTGGATCGAGTGATGCAACGAGTATAATATACTAATTTTATCTACTTTGCATCAATCTAAAGGTGAGCGCGTGAGTATTCACTAACGTCACGCGCGTTTCACGCTTACTTTAAACACTCACGTTCCCGCACGCTGACGCTCACGTTCACTCACGTTAACGGCGTCACCATCCACTCACGACGTAACCCGTAGCTTTTATTTAAAAATTTAAATTCAGATAAAACAGAATGTTAACATTTAAAATCAATAAAGGACAATAAAGTAATAAAATACAGAACTAAAAACTCTAAAATAAAATAGGTTTTGAACGTTAAATAATTTACGTGATATGTAGCAATCAGAATAGTAGACACAAAAATAAATAACGGAAAATTGACTACAATAGCTTACAACAAGGGATAAATACTGATACAAGAAGGTATATCATGCTAGGCAACACTTTTAATTCGTAGGTTTAAAAGTACTTTTACGTCCGAGAAATTAAATGTAGACGCCGACACGCGATTGCCTGTATACGCAACATTCACAACACAACACAGGTGCGAAACTCCGTCGCTTCAGGCTGCCGCACAGAAATACAATAACCTCCCACTCCAGCTCTAGATCTTCCACATGGGAGGGCTGGTTGGGGGGGGGGGGGTAGGGCACCCTGCAGCCTTTTATTCGTTACTAAATATTTACCGTGAAATTGACGTGAAACGTGAATCACGCCTTGGAAATTATCACTCACATTCACGGGCCGATTTTCAAATATTACTCACGTTCACGACGAGACCCGCCGTGACCCAGCGTGACCCGACTGATTTCACTTCACGTGTCCATCCCTGCATCAAACTAATACAAAACTTAGCATTTTGACATTTCATAATAGTGAAAATCTGAAACAAAGTAGGCCTTTCAACGCTTTTTCATATAAAAATAACAATGCAAAACAGTGCTATAATGGACCCTATTGTAGCATTGTTTTCGGTCTTATACTAACCATATTGTGACATAAAGGTAGATACAAAAGTGTTATGAGTACATCCTGAGTGGAGTCTTCTAGGCCCATTCCAATGCTTATTACATTTTTCCATATTAAGTTCAATAAATTTCAGTTACTGATTTTAACACTGTAATTTGAATAAACTGCTTTAGGAACTAAGCGGTTCTTTTAATGTTTATGTTATAAAGTTTAATGCTTATGCCAAACACGTCTTTCATTTTTTTTACTCTGAGTAAATTTGAATTAATAATTTTACGAAATCTTTGCTTTTCTTATCGTCGATTCTAGTGCTTCCCCAAGTTTTGAAATTAAAGACGTTGCTTAATAGAATGCTTGCTAAATTTATAACCACAGTACATTTAACTAAGCTTTAGCCAATGCCAAGTTTTATACTACTTAAATTCAAATAGGTAGAGACCTGCTTCCTAATAATATTGATTTGTAGATTACATTCAAGTTTGACATACATATAGTATGAGCTAAGTCAATTGAGTCACTTTAACATCTGCGCTAATATTACTTAACAGATTTAGTAACTTTATTACTACTATTCTTTGAGAACTATATTTGCTTTAAGTACATAAAAAGTCGTATACTAGTTTTAACCTGGTTTATATTTGATAAAAATTAATATAAAGCTGATGAACTGAATTTCTGCTATAGCAGAAAATCATTTGGGGTTTAAGAATTGTTCGCGTAACGCACCTGGATAAACAGCACAATACTTTCACTATTTTCAAAGCTAATTGTACTTTAATCTCGTCCATGTTATTCCGCAGCAGGAGTACACCAATTTGTTTAGTAAATTTCATTATGAGGGTTTCTGCTCTTTCATATTGTCTCTCATCTTTTGAGAGGAATTTTTATGTAATATAGTCAGTCAGCCAACTCGCTCAAACTCGATACTTCGGCGAATCTTTATTTGGAGGTTAAGAGCTTTCTGAATATCTCGAGTTACCCCTCCTGACATTTTGCGATGTTAAGCCCAATATCGGTTATGACGTAGATGATGCCGCTTTGAAATTTACAAAATACGTCGAACCTTTAGAGTGGAATAAATTGTTTGGATTCTCGTCGGATATTCTAATTAATTACTGGCATAAACGAAAGTTAGGCAATTAGCTCAAGATTTTAATTTTGTTTCTAAAGATGGCGTCCCGTGTTTAAATGGTAAACCGGTTATTTAAAACCTTCTAGTAGCTTTTGTAAAAAAAATTGATTACTATAGTTGAAACTGTAAATCTGCTGCGTATTGTGTAGTGTATATATGTCAAACTAAAGGTTTTTGTACTAAATAGTTTCCGTTATTGGCAGTTGCTTGGAAATACAATATGTATGTAAAGGGTTTTCCAATAAGAACAATATGATTTTAAAATGAAATAAAATAGAAATGATTTCAGATATAACCACACTTTGTATATTATCTTAAAGTACAATCGATAACGTTTATGTTTTGAATAGCACGTCGTTTAAATGTCCACCTCGGCTTCGTGTACACGAGTGAATTCGACGAATCCAATTTTCGACGACTTTGTGCAATAAATCGGGCGTAATCTCACGAATTCAGCGTTCAATGTTCAATCTCAAAGCATAATAAGCCACAATAAATTGTTAGAGTTTAGTGAATATAAAAAACAACTAGTGACAGGTATAACTTTATTACCATGGTTACTAGATCATTACAAAATCATATCATTCTTATTGGAAAACGCTTTACTATCCACGACAAAAAACTGGGACAGTTAATTAATATGTTCTGTTGTGAATCTGGCTGCTTTAATATGCATAGTTACTAGGTATTTCTAACTTAATTTGCAACCTGTTTAGACGTTGCTATGAAACAAAATTGTTATAGCAAATGTAACTGTTTAAAGCATCATTTAAACTACTCAAATAATGCTAAAATCTCTATCACGAATTGTCTCAGTTTTTTGTCTTACATAGTACATAATTTATGTGTTTAAGTTGTTACTTTTGTGCATTAAAAGATGCACTATTGAATGATTTTTAATAATATTCCAAACAATATTACAACAATGAAACAACATGGTTAAAAATGTGGCTGAATTCTTAATTACATTAAAATGTTCAAGCATTCGAACGGTAATGTTGAGTACATGTAAAACTTCGTTATGACATAATTACATAAATCAAGTAACATAAGCAGGCAACAAGTAAATTGAATGCAGGCAGATGTTTGGTTAGAAGTAGTTTTTTCCGTCGCCGAACTTCTGTTTCCACCTTGGCCAGTCGGAAAGAATTCGCTGCTATGGATGCAAGAGGGAGAGATTCGCCCCGTCAGGGCGGTGCGAGCAACGGGGAATTGAAGAACAGAGAGCAGAGAAGGTGAAATACGCTATAATAAATTATAAAAAAACTCAAATCAAACCAACGATAAAAACTGACAAGGTTCTCAAAGCTGTGCAAATTAAACCCTGGTTTTTATATCCGGCAGAATTGGAAATGGCAACAATATTGGCTGGTAATTTACAAGACCTAGGTATGTACGTCAACTACCCAATACCAAAAACACATCCAGTTCACATGATGCTCAGCACGAATGACAAGAAAAGCGCTCTCACTAATGCGTTCACAATAAAGCTGTCACGATCGCCTATCAGAGGACATATCCTAACCAAATTTAAAAATTTGCGTTTTGAATTATTGCAAAATACGAAAAACCGTAGTCCATAGCCTCGCTTGAACTAGATGGCCTTTACTGATATTTACTTGTGGCAGATTTCCACGGTAAATATTTTTTATAGGTTTTGATGCACTTACAGCAACTGTAATTTTAATATAACAGTGGGTTTCATAAACATTTGAGCAAGGAGTATTACTAAAACTATGAAAGCTTTCACACAATGTTCTGCCAATTTTTAATTTTAAGCGCCGTTGCCTTTTGGTCAGTGCGCCCCTAGACACCTATTAAATACGCCGCATAGCTTTACATCGCATTTAGCGCATTCCATTTTAATCTAGAAGAGTCGCTGCAGGTTGATATAGTGTAGGTTAGAGACAAGCTGAACTTTTGAGAGCAAATACGAGATCAATGTAACGCTACCCTCGAAGCAAAGACGTCATAATTGACGTGTCGTGTTTGGCAGTTAGCCAGTCCTTTGAAGTGAAATTTCCGGTTATAGGTTTTGCATCAGCTTTCCTTAATTATTGCGTTTTCCTTCCCTGCAGCAGATTTAAAACAACGGTTTTTGTAGTTCGTGTGTATACTCCTGGGTAACGCTGAGTTAAGGCTGAATTGGGTGAAATCAAACCCCCTTGTGGCATTTCCTTCTAATGTCAGCTTTCCCAGCAAAAAGGTACCAGTATTAACTTTAAACAGAGTTATATAAGAATTGTGAGTGAGTATCTCCAGTGACGTGCCTAAATTAAGGGGAGCTTTCTGGAACAGTAACGAACTTAATTTAACCTCATCATTCCTTTTTGCCTTGTAGCTTTGTGGCGCTATTTGGTGCTGTCATACAATTCAATGTAAATTCATAATGCCAGCATATGTATAACTTATGAATTACTTTGTCGGCATTTAGGAAGAGTTCTGTACAACCAAGCTTAGTTGTTCTGAATGTCAAGCTCTCTCCCCCCTCTCCCTGCTGATTTACAGGGGTCCCCTTATAATTATGTGTTTTTGCTGCATTTGTTTGACAAATTGGTTCATGCCTTACCTGCTGAGACTATTTGTTCTTATACTTTATATTTTCTGTTATGTAATTACAGCCATATCAACGTACAATAAACTTCATTTGTTAAGATACATGTTTGGGTTTCTTTGAATAAAAGTTCCATTCATTTAAACAGTAGGGAAACGTGCCATTATGGCGCGTTAACTTCAAAAGTTGTGTTTAGTTACTGATAGGAGATTTTAAAGAAATGTTGAACTCAGATACCTAACGCATTCATGTCTGTAGTAGTAAGCTATCAAGTAGTATTTTGCACCAGTACCCGCTGCTCCGGCTATGGACGAAGCAGATTTATACAACTACAAAAAAAATCACGGTGGAGTCCTGGTATTTATTTAAATTTGTACTGTCCTAAGACAAGACCGCACTTCACAAGTATCGTGGACCACCTCTTTCTGCTAGCTAGCCGCGGATAATCGGGAGCGTCACTACTGTTGCCTTCTAACGCAAACTGACCTGCAGTAACTGCGGTCCGTTGGTAGAATCCCGATTATACCGTAAGAATTGTTACTGAAAATTGTACAGTGAATATATTGAATTACTTTACGCTAGATCTGTATGAATCTAGTCTGCAAATCAATGTATTTTGTGAAGATAAGTAGGAACAAGCGAGACACGCTCGAATACTAACTTTGGCATCTAGTTACTTAAATGTTGTTAAAAAAACGAACATGCATCTTTTTTTAGATGTAGCGTTTAATTTGCCACAGATAGCCCTTTTCAAGGTTTTATAACTTGACGCACGAGACGCAAGCTGAGTGGAGAAATCATACGAGCACGCTATTTTTGCAATAACAAGAAATTACTAATTTTATTGTGTCCATATGTGATTTTTAACGTAATTGTAAACTATGCTAGATCATAAAATGTACGTGAAATTTTTAATGGATAAATGAAATTGTTAATATTCTAGAAAAACTAATTTATTAAATGATGTTGATGTTTACAAATACAACCTCTAATAAATTACTAATGCTTTTCACTAGAGAGCTGTGGTGTTAATGACTAATTAATAACAGTTGCCTTTCTTGAAAGTCAGTTTAGTTTTTACGTGCTGCACCACCGAGATGCTTTTGCTTAATTGCTGAATTTTCACAGCATTTGGTCTCTGTTCGTAAGTAGTACTTTTGAACTATCTAATAAAATAAATCCCATTTAACCTTATGGATAGCCAGATCTTGAAGAGCTCTCATTAAAATGTTTTCCAGTTACGAACTCACCGCGATTTGCAGAACAAAGAAATAATACGTGCCGTCTGCGCCCGTCGATAAAACACGCCGAAGTAAAAGAACTTCTAAATGTAACACTTTAAATTCTTTTCGAAGATCGAGCAGCTCCACGTGCAAAGGAGCTTAGTAGCCGATCGAATGCAAGACTGCGCCCGAACGAGAAAGAATAAAACAGAAATTGATGCGATCAAGCGGCTGTCGAATCAGGTGTGAAGTGCTGAAAGTTTTATGCCACGGGCGCGAGTACTCGCTTCTTAAAACGGATTCAAACACGAGCTTTCCGACACCATTTGCCTGCGAGAAATAATCTTTCTGTTTATTTATTAGCGCAGAACCAAAAACTCAAAAACGGGCGCCGCGTTCGTGCTCGACTTCAATTGAACGTTAAGTACATGGAATTCGTATTAGGTGATGAATTCGTTCAATGTCCTGGGCGCCTTTTGTGTGCATAATACATATTCGTCTCGTATTTTTTCCCTGCGATCAGGTCTTTGTGGTTTCTGTAACTGAGAAACTTGAAATGTGTGCCGCTATTTATTTTCTCGTTGCTTCATTCACTACAATCGCGTGGCTCGTAATCTACCCAGTACCTTAAAAGGTTTTTTTGTGCAGTTACAATGCGCTACAGAAGCAGTATCATTGACTAATCATATTCAATAACAATTGAACTAGATGGTAAAACGTTTGACGAGTCAAATAAAAAGTATACCCTTCAAATTTATAACAATACAAATATTTGAAAAGCATTAAAAATGTGGTACCTGCAGAAGAAAAGCAACTATAATTTAGCTTTCAAAAACATTGATATTCTAACTTAGAAAAATACAAGAAATAATTTAACTATGACCAGATAATACTAATTTGTGATTTGGTCACGAGTATATCGTTGCCTTTTTGCTATGTAAGTTTTTCGTAGCTATCGATGATGATAGCGTGGCTGTCGAAATACGTATTTAGCAGTTGTTAAATATTGTGTGGTGAGGAGTTTTAACGAATTTGTGAAGCTGAATGTTTATTATTTCATTTTTAAAATGCTTTGTCATTTTAAGACCATATCAATATATAGAAAAAACGTTAGAAGTTATAAACAAACATCTAAACTAGTAGGTATCTTAATATATTTACGTAAATATAATTATCAGCTACTACCATAGGTACTGTGCTCTTCATTTAATATTGTATGTTTCCACACATAATTCAGGTGGCTACCTGGTGACATGAAATTACATGTTACAAGCTTAAAGGGGTCCGGTGGTTTTGGGACCACTCGCGATATTCAAAGCAAGTTGCACATTGGAAGATACGAAAGACAATTTGTGTTATTTTTGGATGCCACCATGGTGTGGATGTACTGGCAGTTGCACTATGGAAAACCATCTTGGTGATAGGAAATGTGTGCGCAACTCCGAGATGTGGAACCTGCTTTAGTGACTTCTGAAATAGTTTGTTTGACTTCAAAGACGCTCTAAATTTTTAAATTCTAATGAGATAAAATTAATGAAAATATAACGGGTCAACATTGCAGCTGTAACAGCAACACTAATGGGTAACCAAAACAGTTCATAAGAATTCTACCTACTGGTCATGATAATCATAAGGCACCGAGCGTCGTACAAAATCTTGGCCAGACGTACTTAATCTTCTAAAGTTCAGCGATGTAGGGGAATTTGCAAGTAGGGCTTGGGAGAAAACTTAAAACCAAATTAATGGCTTTCTAGAGCTTTATCGGGACACTCCGTTTGAAGTACGGGATGTTGATAGCAAAGCGGCTATACAGGACGTAGCGAGGTACACTACATATATATATAATATTTCATTTAATCGGGACGAAGATTCACCTAGGGCCGATGCCCAACCCGCAACCAGATATGCCGGCTAAGCATCAGTGGAGCGAGGAAGAGTTCTTCACGAGATTACCTAAGGGCAACGGCCAGAGGTGCGGCAAATAAAAAAAAATAAAAGGGGCGCCACCCGGTTTGATGACATACGAAAATTCAAGGATAAACCCAGAGAAAACCGGGAAATCAAATGAGCCTACCTTTCAACTTATTACCTTGGCGAAAATTATAAAACTTAACAGGAATGGCATAGTAGAACAGCCTGCGACCCCGCACACTGCAACGACGAGTGTAACGACCTACCTGCGATGTCTCTAAACTGCTTTCCAGGCTCCACCTCACACTTATCTTTATAAAGTATGTAACATAACCCTGAAAATTAGCATGCGTAAAATACTGGTATACAAAACGTAAAAAGGGAAAAAAGGATTCCACAACAAACAATAACGGAAAACTGTACACCAAGCGACAACTAGTAGTAATATTAGGTTAACAACAATTCTTAAATGAAATACTTAATTAGCGTCCGGATTAGTGATTGAATTAGTGCGTCTCAACTTTACCAAAGCACTTCATGAACGAGAATTTTAATCGGTACGTTACTGTTACAACATTACTAGGAAATTGGTGTAAAAAATCTACGCAATTACTCTAACATCGCCTGATATATTGCGCTACAATGTAATTGATAAACAATTTGGCAACTTTTAAAAATGATCACGAAAAAGCGGTTAATACATAAAATACATACTGTATAGTCTGACCTTAAGTTCTAGCTTCGCCTGGCTCTAAATTTTGGTCACAGGAACAACGCGCTTTACAGTTCAGGGAAGGTCGCAAAGGCTAACGGCTGCAGGTGCTAAAGACGCAACCAAGGAATCCCTCGTGGAACACAATATGCGGCCCCAATAGGGCGACCGCATGAAGACGGCGACCATGGCGGGCTCTCGTTGTATTTAATCCCACAATAAAGGTGGCAAATCGCCGACAAGGCACACGATACTCGAGAGCCTCGATCAACAAACGGTGGTACCAACTAACACATACAACTGTCACCCTCAACGGCCCGTAAAGAAGTCTTGGAAAACAAGAAGCGGAACCAAGCGGTATCAACACACTCGTAAGAAATCAAAGTCACATAATTAGCTGTATCAGCAGGACAACATCGGGCGAAACCAACATAACTTCTCGCACAAGCACAAACCGCTCTCAACAATAAACAAAGTCCAACAACACGACCGCCCCCGCACGCGCACAAAGCGCACAAACTTGCCTTATAACGACTGTACTCTTTTGCGGGCCGAGGCTGAATGCCCAAAGCGACGCTGAACTAAATTTCAGAGAGACGCGCTCTATGCGCCAAAAGTGACCAATCACAACGCAACAAGCCTGGCCTAATGATGACAAAGCAGGTCGCGAGAATATCATAGTATGCGACGAAACGAATGCCTCTTTGTCGCACTCGCAGCGCCCCGTTTTAAAATGAAATAAACAGGATGGTGTTCTCTGAATGTCATTTTTTGGCAGTGGTCTATTATATGTTTTTCGGACTTTTTCCACTGTCTAGGGTGTAATTCACACAACGTTTCGGGAGTTTTGTTTTACTCCCGTCTTCAGGTGTTCCTGGTTAGTCTTGAGAAGGACTGATATTGCACGTTTTTCAACGTAAATTTGTGCCTCCCCCGGGGTTTGAACCCGGGACCGCTGATCGCTGTGATTACTATTCTGCCACTCCAACCACTAGGCCACCAGGATGAAGCAGCCTGCAGCTGCAAGGGAAACGGCTAGAGCCTAGCCCGGTACGCTAAACCTTTAAATGAACTAAAAGCCAAGTGCGTGTCAACTTTAGAATTTGAGATGCAAAATAGCGGAAATGTTATGCGGTGAAATCTGACTAAACGGAACCTATATACAGAAGAAATCATAAACTTTGTACTGAAACTGTTCGAAATGGTTACGTAAACAGAGGGATTACAAGAAAATAAAATAACCTGACAAATCCTTGTAACTTGCTTAAAAGTGGCACGATAGGTTTTCAACACACGGCGATATTTATTGAATAAAATAACGCTCCTCATGCAACGTCTGTGCTTTGTTTCAGATACCCCACAAAGAAAGCAGGAGTCGTCAAATCGTGGGAATTGGATCATTATAATATTTCACCAAGTCTCGTCAAGTGGCCAGGAAACAAAATTTGCACTGTGACGTTTGCACCCGTACAAATACGTTAGAATTTTAACGCCGCCGACTTAAGTCATAATTAACTCCTAACATCCAGCGCGCCGAGCTCAGAGATACGCGAGTCCACGAGCAAATAACCATCCTCACCTGGATCCTCTCCAAAAGATGATCCAAATAGACAGTCTAAGAATATGACGCAGAGCCACGCCCATTCACTCAAGTTCAGCGAGTTGTAGGTGCAGCTCACCTGGAGGAGCCATCACCCCTGGCCCATTAATAAGACCAAGATGTTATAAATTCCCGACGATGCTGCAGGTCGAACACAGCATGAGGACGACAATAATAGTATGCAACCACGAAGGTATAAATTTATAATGTCCCATAAATGAGCCAGTAATTAGTGAAAAACTTGGATGTGATTCAACACTAGCCGCTAATTCCAATCTTTCGGTACGCTTAATGTACATATTCATTTTTCCTTCAGAACACAAAATCGTATGCTAATACTCTCAGCAATGCGAGGCGGCGTTCTCAAAAACAAACAGGAGCGGACTGCATAATTAGCCATCTGTGCAGGGGGAGGGGGGCACAGCAATTACTCGGAGCGGCAATTGCCAACTGAAAAAGTGAACCGGCGGCTACATGAAAAACTTGGCACCATACGGAAAACTCAGCAATGATTACAAATTTGCATACCAAATAAGTACGACAATCTAGCTGCTCATACTTGAACGACTCCAATTCGGTTCTGAAATCCACGAAACACGAGTGCCTAATTCGAATAGAGAACAAAAACAAATACATTTAGCTAACAGCTTCATCGCAACACCAGAAAAATCTGGAATGGAATGCAATGAGTTATTAAGTAGTAAATATGTTCTATAAATTAACCATACAAATCTACGGTGGCTCTAGTAAGCTATGATTCTGTTCTTGCTTTTGTAAGTCACTATAAACTAGCCCTAAACTGAAGTAAAGGTTAATACGAAATATAACGCGAGCGATTTAGGCGTGGAAGCTTGCAGAAGAGAGCAAGGAACAAAAAACAACGTCGCAGGTGCGCGGAGACAATTGAATGTGACTTGGCCTAGTTACGCATTACAACGTATTCATAATCTATATCGCGGTACTAAAGGCCGTTTAAAACGATTTCGGCGACTGTAATGACTGTACAAAGTTTAGCTTTTCGGACAAGGACGACCAAAATGTATAGAACGGACGGTACAATTATTGAACGATTATAATAATATATTGATACTTACTAGTTTAGATGGTTGTTTATATCTTATAACCTTTTTGCAACCTATTGATATGGTCTTATGATGACAAAGAATTTTAAAAATGAAATAATACACATGCAGCTTCACAAATTCGTTAAAACCCCTCATCACACAAATGTTTAACAACTGATAAATACGTATTTTGACAGCTACGCTGTCATCATCGATAGCTACGAAAAACTTACACGGCAAAAAGGCAACGATATGCTCGTGACCAAATCACAAATGGAAGTGATTTGTCAGTTTTGACACAGACTGATGCAAAACCTAACATGCTAACCTCGAATTTGACATAGGCTTACAGTGTCACCAATATATTATTCATACAAAAAATATTTCAAAGGCAACTTGATGGAAACATATTTATAATACCCGATATATTCATTTATTTGATGTGTATTTGATATGAAAAAATACATGAATAAATTCTACATAAAAATCTGGTGTAATACACGCACACAACTTCCTTTTACAGTGATCTTATAATTAGCCAAAAATTTGATTTAAAATTTTTAAGCATTTGTAAAAAATTTTCAAAAATTATAAATTCTACAAAAACGGTACAAAATAGAGCGTTAGTTGAAGAGACAAATTTTCTCTGGAATTTTAAGCTGAATTCAAAAATGTAATAATATACCGGGTGTTCTATTTAAAATAGGAGTTAATACAAAAAATCACCCATCTCACATCAATATACATTAAAAATGTAATAAAAATGTAAAGTTTAAAAAAAAATCGTTAGAGCCGTTTATGAAAAAATCAAAAAAACTAAAAAATAACAAAAGTAAGCACCTACTTCCGGTTATGCGATATTCTTGAAAAACTTGCTGTCGCATTTACATAGTACACAAAACTTATATATGAAGTTTCAACGCAATACCTCTTTTCGTTTTTGAGAATTCTGTTCACAGACACACAAACAGACAGACACACAGACAGACCCACAGACACACACACAGACAGACCAATGAAAAAAAAATAAGTTTTTTGGGATCAGGGGTCTCTAAAACGTGAAGATCTGTTAAAAACTTAATTTCGAATTTTTGGGGTGAATCCAATACTTCCTTTATCGTAAAAGGAAGTAATAAACATGGACATTTATGTATCTCCTACTCGCATGAGGATGAATTTGCTGATGGTGAACGAGTGCATGAAAGACACTTTCTTGAGAGTTTTACACCATTTTTCCTTCGACACAATTACTTTTCAAGTAGTGCCTGTTGTTGACTGCGATATTATAAAGTGGTTGGCAAAAGTATAGAAACATATATATTGTTATGATACATGATGCAGGAAGCTTAATCATATTAAAGAAATATATAAAAAAAATGAACTAATAAATTTGAACAGTTACAATAATTAAATCTTAATGGATATAAAATTTTAGATTTCAATAATGAAAGTAATAGAAACAGAGCTCTTGTTGCGTTATTCATTGTGATTCATTAAATACTGGTAAATACTGAAATTAATAGTTGGATATAATAAAATCAAAGCAAGGTTACATTGACAATTGTGTTTGTGAAGCAAATTTTGTATTAGTATTATTAAAAAAATTACTAAAATAGTGTGCATAAATAATCGTTACTATTAGATATAAAAATTTGTTTAAAACAGTTACGTAAATAGAACTCAAGAAAACAGATGTAATGTAAAAGTTGGCTAATGCAATATTGAAAATAAAACGAATTTCTGCTTGATTTTTATATAATTTGATATGGTAATATGAAGTGATGAATGAGAAGTTATTAATACAGTTATTTGAATATTGGAATACAAGAAATAATAATAGTTGATGGAGATTGGATTTATTGGTACAAGCGACATATAAGAAGAGGTAATTTTACAATAATTATTAATTAATTTGGTAACTTGGTGCATTGTGCTTGAGATGTCTGAGTATCTGAAAATAAATGGGACAAAGTGGAATCAATCAAAAGAGACAAACTTACCAGGACAACAGATCGTGTGACGAGGATATCTAGGGGTTGCTGATAGCTGTGATGGTGGTATCCAGAAAGAGCAGTAGCAGCTAGGAGGATCAAGAACTTACAGCAGAGACCAGGACGGAAGAAAGGAGTCGGGTAGTTGTTTGGTTTTGCCGGAGCCGGTAGAATATTGACAGGGCTTGGATCTGTGGTGAAGATATCAAGGACGAGTAATAGCTGTGATGGTTGTATCCAGAAAGAGCAGTAGCAGCTAGGAGGATCAAGAACTTACAGCAGAGACCAGGACGGAAGAAAGGAGCCGGGTAGTTGTTTGGTTTTGCCGGAGCCGGTAGAATATTGACAGGGCTTGGATCTGTGGTGAAGATATCCAGGAGGAGTAATAGCTGTGATGGTTGTATCCAGAAAGAGCAGTAGCAGCTAGGAGGATCAAGAACTTACAGCAGAGACCAGGACGGAAGAAAGGAGCCGGGTAGTTGTTTGGTTTTGCCGGAGCCGGTAAAATATTGACAGGGCTTGGATCTGTGGTGAAGATATCCAGGAGGAGTAATAGCTGTGATGGTGGTATCCAGAAAGAGCAGTAGCAGCTAGGAGGATCAAGAACTTACAGCAGAGACCAGGACGGAAGAAAGGAGCCGGGTAGTTGTTTGGTTTTGCCGGAGCCGGTAGAATATTGACAGGGCTTGGATCTGTGGTGAAGATATCCAGGAGGAGTAATAGCTGTAATGGTTGTATCCAGAAAGAGCAGTAGCAGCTAGGAGGATCAAGAACTTACAGCAGAGACCAGGACGGAAGAAAGGAGCCGGGTAGTTGTTTGGTTTTGCCGGAGCCGGTAGAATATTGACAGGGCTTGGATCTGTGGTGAAGATATCCAGGAGGAGTAATAGCTGTGATGGTTGTATCCAGAAAGAGCAGTAGCAGCTAGGAGGATCAAGAACTTACAGCAGAGACCAGGACGGAAGAAAGGAGCCGGGTAGTTGTTTGGTTTTGCCGGAGCCGGTAGAATATTGACAGGGCTTGGATCTGTGGTGAAGATATCCAGGAGGAGTAATAGCTGTGATGGTTGTATCCAGAAAGAGCAGTAGCAGCTAGGAGGATCAAGAACTTACAGCAGAGACCAGGACGGAAGAAAGGAGCCGGGTAGTTGTTTGGTTTTGCCGGAGCCGGTAGAATATTGACAGGGCTTGGATCTGTGGTGAAGATATCAAGGAGGAGTAATAGCTGTGATGGTTGTATCCAGAAAGAGCAGTAGCAGCTAGGAGGATCAAGAACTTACAGCAGAGACCAGGACGGAAGAAAGGAGCCGGGTAGTTGTTTGGTTTTGCCGGAGCCGGTAGAATATTGACAGGGCTTGGATCTGTGGTGAAGATATCCAGGAGGAGTAATAGCTGTGATGGTTGTATCCAGAAAGAGCAGTAGCAGCTAGGAGGATCAAGAACTTACAGCAGAGACCAGGACGGAAGAAAGGGTCGGGTAGTTGTTTGGTTTTGCCGGAGCCGGTAGAATATTGACAGGGCTTGGATCTGTGGTGAAGATATCCAGGAGGAGTAATAGCTGTGATGGTTGTATCCAGAAAGAGCAGTAGCAGCTAGGAGGATCAAGAACTTACAGCAGAGACCAGGACGGAAGAAAGGAGCCGGGTAGTTGTTTGGTTTTGCCGGAGCCGGTAGAATATTGACAGGGCTTGGATCTGTGGTGAAGATATCCAGGAGGAGTAATAGCTGTGATGGTTGTATCCAGAAAGAGCAGTAGCAGCTAGGAGGATCAAGAACTTACAGCAGAGACCAGGACGGAAGAAAGGAGCCGGGTAGTTGTTTGGTTTTGCCGGAGCCGGTAGAATATTGACAGGGCTTGGATCTGTGGTGAAGATATCCAGGAGGAGTAATAGCTGTGATGGTTGTATCCAGAAAGAGCAGTAGCAGCTAGGAGGATCAAGAACTTACAGCAGAGACCAGGACGGAAGAAAGGAGTCGGGTAGTTGTTTGGTTTTGCCGGAGCTGGTAGAATATTGACAGGGCTTGGATCTGTGGTGAAGATATCCAGGAGCAGTAATAGCTGTGATGGTTGTATCCAGAAAGAGCAGTAGCAGCTAGGAGGATCAAGAACTTACAGCAGAGACCAGGACGGAAGAAAGGAGCCGGGTAGTTGTTTGGTTTTGCCGGAGCCGGTAGAATATTGACAGGGCTTGGATCTGTGGTGAAGATATCCAGGAGGAGTAATAGCTGTGATGGTTGTATCCAGAAAGAGCAGTAGCAGCTATGAGGATCAAGAACTTACAGCAGAGACCAGGACGGAAGAAAGGAGCCGGGTAGTTGTTTGGTTTTGCCGGAGCCGGTAGAATATTGACAGGGCTTGGATCTGTGGTGAAGATATCCAGGAGGAGTAATAGCTGTGATGGTTGTATCCAGAAAGAGCAGTAGCAGCTAGGAGGATCAAGAACTTACAGCAGAGACCAGGACGGAAGAAAGGAGCCGGGTAGTTGTTTGGTTTTGCCGGAGCCGGTAGAATATTGACAGGGCTTGGATCTGTGGTGAAGATATCCAGGAGGAGTAATAGCTGTGATGGTTGTATCCAGAAAGAGCAGTAGCAGCTAGGAGGATCAAGAACTTACAGCAGAGACCAGGACGGAAGAAAGGAGTCGGGTAGTTGTTTGGTTTTGCCGGAGCTGGTAGAATATTGACAGGGCTTGGATCTGTGGTGAAGATATCCAGGAGGAGTAATAGCTGTGATGGTTGTATCCAGAAAGAGCAGTAGCAGCTAGGAGGAACAGTGATATCTAGAACGAGTCAGGATTGGATTTTGAAGCCGACGTCAGTTTGACAGGTCAAAAAGGGGTTTGCTGTTGCTGAATGCTGTGGTTTGTTCGAGACGGAATACAGTGGTGAGTGTTGTTTTTGGTGAGGACATAAGCAACTAATACAGGTTTGTTAAGATAAGTTAATAAATAAATGTTGAATAACTATCAATTTTGAAAGCAAGTGACATAAACTGAGGTTAATAATTGCATAACGTATTTGAATGGTAGTAAATGTCAATGTGAGATACATTTGTCAGTACATCTTGTTGAATTAATTTGAAAGTCAAGTTCGACATTTAACGTCATTGATAGTCGGAGAATTTAAGGTTAAAATTTTTAATGCTTCAAAAAGTATCAGACTAGATTTGATGAAGCCAGCCCTGAAAAATAAGAGTTCTCGAAAAAAAGTAAATATATTGTGATATTTAATGAATTCAAAGAGTCAAGACATAGTTTACTTGGTAAGCTATAACATAATTAATGGTTAATTATCTAACATAATACTTGCTTGGCATCTAAAAGGTGTGTCATAGCAATATATTCTACAATCTTCTAGCGATTCCTATGAAATTCAGTACATAATATAGTATTTGTTGTTCTATGTAAAATGGAAGTATTCCTATTGCAATATGACTTCTGGTTTAACAGGAAGTATAAAATGTAAAAAAAAGAAATTATTAACTACTCTCCATTAAAAACGTAAATCGTGAGAATAACAACGAAATTAATGAGTCGGAGCCATTTTGGACGGAAAGTAATTGCACAAACTTTAAATTGCATTATTTTACAGATATAGAATTTCTTTATAATGATTTTGTTTTTGTTTTGCAAGGTTATTGTGATGGAATACTTTCATCGATATTGAAATATGTAGGTATTGATGGAAAAAATCAATAAAAGTACAAAACTAGATATTTGTGAATTCATAATCAAATTCTCTATCCGAATAATGAAAAATATACAGGGTGTTCCATTTAAACATTTTTGTTATGTTTAACTTCCGGTTAAACCAGAAGCCATATCACAATTTATATACCACAATTTTACTCAGAATAACGAATGCTACGCATATACTAAATTTTATAAGAATCTTTTCAGAAGTATAGGAGATATATTACAGGTGTTTTCATACTTTTACTAACCACTGTATATACTAATACACAGGATTTTTGATACAGAAATTGCCCACTCCACTGCGCAAAATAAGCGCCTGTTACCGTTTTATTGGCGAACAACTCTATTTTCAAATACATAATTGGCGTCTGTAAAATGATTTTGTAGAATCATAGATCCCTATTGGTCGGGATTAAATCCGCATCCGCTGGCGTATCACCTAAACGGCTAAAATCCGAACTCTACTAAGTACCAGTACATTTTGAAATATATTCAATTAGTTGCCATTGGCATGCGTAATTTTCATTAATGCGTACACATACATAAGACTAGATGAGTTATTTTAGTCACACTCCAACCTGAGTTGGCGGTATTCCTTTTTAGAGTCTCTCACGATCTGACTCATCCATCACTGACCCACTGACGTATATAGCTATGGATATGTGTATTTTATAGAAGGTATAACATTTCCTTTTTACTGTTCAAGTTACGAGATCATAAAGTAAAGTTTATTGTTATTAAATGCCCATCGTGTTCTTTAACTTTCGTAAAGAACCAAAATCAATCAAACGTAATTTAGTTAATGTGGCGCCGTTTGTATTTTTGAATTGAGAATAGATTTTTTCACAGTAATGAAACAACTTACAGAGAACACACAAACATAGTAACAACATAAATTAAAAATAAAACCTGTCAAACATTAAATTATTTATTTTTGTATCAACGTTTTAATTTTAGAAAAGATATTAAGCTAGGGGTAACCATTAAAGTTAGCTTTTTGAAACTCCTCTTTGTAATAGTTTCTAAGCTAGGCTGTATTCTATCGTATAAAAAATTAAATAACAACCTTAACATTTGCTCTAGCCGTATCCAAAACCCGGACGGACACAAAGCGGGGTGCAGGAATTGTAGTTTGAATCCTTACCAATCTTTTCTTGTCAGTAACCAATTGAATCGACCCATAAACACTAAATTTTATGACTAGAAATAAAGAAGATTGACCAGGAGAGCCGATTTTCCTTGTTCCGCCTCGTTTTTTGAGATCCGCATAAAAATAAACGTCTTACAAGATTTTCTTTGCGTTTTATTTCTTTTGATGGACTTGATACTGCCTAACGGATGGATCGAGTAGTGTTCGGGAATAGTCTATTTCAGTAAGAAAATTAAATAGACAACTATATGTAGGTATTCGTGTCTTCCTGAATTAGCAAAACGGAAAGGTTTATGAATTTAACATAAATTCTACAGTGATTGCCAAAAAGTTGGCATCAAATAGGAACAATTTTTATTTAGAATTTTTTGGAAAATGAAACCATAGCGATCAGAGGTGGATGAAAAAAGATTACAAATGAACCAAACAAATGTTGCCACGTGACTTCTGTTATCTGTAAAATTTTTAATTTTTTTTAAATAATTGCGAAAATTGCATTGACTAGCCAAGATAGAAAAAAATGTAAGAAAGAAAGTTGTTTAAAATGTGCTTTTCTATTTAAATAGAAAATTGTGACTCACAATTTTAAAAAATCCAATTTTTCCAACATAGGCTGAATAAAGAAAAATCTCCCCATTTAGGCAACTGCAAAAGAACATTTACAGAAATTTTGTGAAAACAATTTATTAACAAGGGTAGATTAAAGTTTTTAAAAGCCATTTAAATAGATATTAATGTTTTTCCTAAAAAGTATATTTTGCATCAAAAACGTAATAATTATGCAAAAATTGTTTTTGCCAATTATATCTCTTTAAAATGTTTATCTAAAAAATTTAATTTTAAAATTAAGTCTTGATATGTATGTGAAATTTTGAATAATATTTTAAATAATGAAAAATAAAATTTTTGTGGAAGTTAAAGAAACAAAGTTGTTTTCTGGCCTTGAGATTGTTCAGTTAGCAAAAACTAACAGACGATGAAAAAATCTCATTGAAGTCTTTTTCAATTTCTGAAAAATAAAACTTTTATGGTTTTGACAATTTCGAAGTACGCCATTTTCTAAGTCAAAAGCACTCGGTATATCTAACAGGGAATAAACAGGTTTTCAGAAAAGCACAAATTATTGCCGTATAAAGTTTTTGTTTTTAAATCAAAAGCAAAATTGTTTACCATGTGATGTCGGCTTTATGGCGGTCACTGTATATTTTCAAGTGTTAAAAGTCTAAGCAAGAATTGCGTAGTCCTACTTCACGTTTCTCTTACTACAATAAAAAAGTATGTGTGATTATCAATTAAAACAGTAACCAACTGTATTTTCTTGTAGAGCAGCATTGTGTTTTAAAATTTCTAACCGACAGCTTTGTTTCCCTCGCCATTAATTAAGCACGAATTAATTCAGGCGGCTCTGGTGATTAAGCGCAACACTCTAATGAATGCGGGGATGTTTATTGACAATCACTCACTCATTTACATACTATATAGTTCATACCACAAGCGGAATAATTACAGAGATAAGTAGGAAAAATGGATTTAATTTTACCTATAGGTAGAGAAATTCCAACTTCCTTTTCTGAATCAAAACTGAGATCTCGCCAAGTGGCTGACAGCCTGCCCTGGATTTTTATGCCATTGGGGACGGATGGTGACAATTGATTTTTCAGATGTTAACGTTGCAGAGCTCGTTTTCAAATGCATCGATTCATCTTAACCTTGGCCGTCCTCATTTTGGGATATCATCTGGTTTTTAAATAAAGGGGTTTTAGTTGGTTCGACATCGTTTCTTAGCCTGAAATAAGCTTTTTACAACACCTTATGTCATTGCTACGAATGTTTGTACTTCAGGTTTATTTTATACTCTAGATTTTTAATTAAGAGAATTGAAGATAATAATCCCTGTACCCTTAATGAAAAATTTCTAAAAATCTACCTTACTTTTATCCCAAAAGGTTTAAGAACAAATACTCACAATAAAGATACATAGATAATGTAACAAAACAATTCTCTAAAAATTAGATGTCTCTTATACATCATTGTCTATATAAATTTAAAGCGTACTAAGCGAGTTTTTATTGCAAGCAATTTGCTTTAAAACTAAGTGACTGAAATATTGTGGGATATGTCAGTGTATCGAGTACTTCTTATAAAGGAATTCTACTGAAAATAAATTAATGGTTAGACGAGAATTGCACTTTTTATTAATTTTAAAGTGAGTATATTAAATTGATCTACTGTTTCGAACTAAACTTCGGGAGAAAAAATATGTTTGTACTCGACGATCGAAATTAAAGGTTTAACAAAAAGTTATGCTTAGTTAACAAATACACCACTCTGTGTGTAACGTGCAACGTTAATTAATTAAACATCTCTAACAAATTCTAGGTACTGTCATTAGTGATACAATTAAATATCTTTATAAAAAAAATATCGTTTAGGTACTCCACTCTAAATTGATGTGTAGTCGACAAAGCTACCTATTTTTGCAACTTCCCCTGTAATCTGAAAATATACTACTTACTAAAACAAGTTCTAGTAAAGCAATAAAATCTTGTTATGAAACGAATATTGTTATGTGAAAATGGAAACAACAACAGCGAAAAAATAATAAATTTCTGGTTAAAGAACAAGCTTAAGATAGAAAATACGAGCCTTTCAAAGATATTTTGGATTACACTTACCTTTTTAGATTGTCTTGACTTTTACAACTGTTTGTTAAGGTAGTGTACATGACTGATTTAATCTGCGCCTATAGCGTTGAGCAAGATATTTATTTTTTAACAAGACGTTAACTTAAAGTAATTACGAATGCACTTCGTTATCCAAAGGCCGTTGTGATAACCGTTGCGTCTTCGAATTGCGTTGAAGAACATTGAATTTTAGAGCGCCGGAGGAGAGTTCTCTAACCCAGCTACACCGGTCGGGTCAATACAACCCCAGACTATTTTTATTTCGCTGCAAAAGATATATTTCAAAAGTTACACCAGCGGCACTCTGTGACATATTTTCTTAGAGTGAAGGCTTCAATTGCCATAAAGCACTATAATCCGATTTTTAAATTTGGTTCAATTTGTAATTGTTAGGTATACACAATACGACCCCATATGTACATTTATTTCTGGCAAATTGAAATATTTTTCATCAATTTTACTACCAACCGACATCGTAGATACTTGCTAATACTTGATTTCAACGTGCTATACTACATTCACGGAGTTCTGATAGCCTGTAATAACAAATGCACAGGAATATACACAGCATTGCAAACTTTGGCGTTGTCCAGTGTGTACTAATGTTACTTATTAAATTCAATTTAATTTACAAGACTTACCATTTAGTTGTCTTGTTATTAATTATACCATAAAAGGGCCATATTGACCTCAACAGTAGAGTAAATCTGTACAGAACAGCAGGGTTACGTACTTTTCGCAGTCAAACGAATAATCAATTGAATCCTTTATTTGCTTATGTAACCCTGTATACTATTTTACCTCATGATTTTGTGGTAACAATGTATATTTGATAAATTTAATCATTTAAATTTTGAAGTGCCGTTTTTAGAATTTTACAAATGCGGTTTAATTGTTATATCTATTGTTAATAACTGTCTAGTCTAGATTCATATAGAGTATAAGAATTTGGTACAATTTTCAATATATTAGTAACATGAAATTTAACGTTATTGGATTATAACATATCAGGTATAACTTTTATATATTACTAACCCTGAGTGACGTACGTGTGTTCTGTGTGTATTGTCAATTTTGGTGTAATCGTTTTAGCCCTGGTTGTTTTTAGTTGCTTTTAATATGTGTTTTGCGTTAACCGCTGTTGTTTCCCTGGTATCTGCGCAAATTTCTATTCGTACTCGGCTGTTGTTTTTATTAAAGCCTTGGTATTTAAATTTTACTTCGAGTACTTTCCTTTACGCAATCTACTGATCTCTTTTCATTTTTTTAATTAGTTGGTTTCAGATAGAGACCTTCAACGTGTGAAACTACAGCATGTTACACAAATACTACAAAGAAAAAGAAATACTGGAAAAATCATCAATATAATGAGTCACTAAAACAGGAAATGCAACACGAATAAAACAAATGAAGACATTACCAAACATATAAGTGTCTCATAAAGAACGTGAAATGTGTGTTAGTTTATTTCCAACGTATACTTGTTAAGACCACGGCAGTTATTAATGTGGCCGATGGGCTTTGATCCCAAAATACAAAAAAAATTTCAATAGCTAAGCCCACAACATTTTAACTTGATTATGGGCAAAATAATAGCTGATGTCGGGATAAAATCAGAGTATAAAATGGCAATAAATGACATAAACAAAGTTCGCTACGCGGTACTCATAATCTAAAACTATGGTCATGTCAAAACATCCTCTACGCTGCAAACTGGAAGTAGACGGTCATGTAATGCAGAAAGTTATGAGCTTCATTTACCTATGTACAGAAACATCAAGCTGCAACAACCTCAGCAAGAAGTACAACATCAAAGCTACAGAAGCAGCACGAATATCCGGCTGTCTATATCACATCATATGGAAAAATAAACGTATGCACAAAGATAGTATAGCAAAAATGTATAAAACCTTCATCGGCTTCTGAAACCCGTCCTAAAACTGCTGCAAGTACTTTATAGATACTTCGGCACAGTCTTGAGATGGAGTGGTTTCTGTCATCCGCTATTTCGAACGCGGGCTCTTTGAGACACATTAATTTAGTCTTCGTAATCTGTTAAAACGATGCATTCAGTTTGGGGCAAGAAATAACAAATAATGTGGCATTTCACAATTTAAAAGTGACAATGCATATAATTTTTACTGGAATATTTAAATTAAAAAATACATTGGATAACCAGTTTCAAACTCGTGACCTTAAGCTCAGCCGTCCAACTCTGTACAATTAATAGAAAATAACAGTCGTAATACCTAAATAAAGATAAAGCAGAAGAATAAAAGACTACAACAGTGCAAAATATAAAAATATGCCGATATAAGGAAAACAATAGAGATAAAAGTACAAATACCAATATATGAAGCCAAGACATGGACTTTAACGGAAAAGCAAAGAAATGAAATGGAAGCCACAGAAATAAGACTTAAAAAGTATTAAGAATAAAACCACAATGTATAAAAATGAAATACTGTAGATGTGTTCTTTTTCGTCTTTGTCGTTAACGACTACCACAAGTGTTATATTGCGGTAGCCGGAGAGCGTACGATATTTAAAACTCTTTGTATAGACACAGGGAATCGTTATCAGTCCGACCGCCGCATGAGGGTCAAGCATATTGCCCACCTGGCCATCCGCTCGCAGCAGCAAATGTAAAAGCAATAAACATCAAAATAGAACATAACCAACGAAAATAGTAACGTTATGTCAAAAGGATTAGGGAAACGAGAATAACTAGGAAGGTATATGAAGTAAGAAATAGTAGACCAAGAAGAAGTGGCAAAAAGAGGTGAGAAGAGTATCAGAGAAGTGTAAATTTAGTTCTCCCAGTCCCTGCCTTATACCCAAGAGGGTAGATAATATGAAACCGGTTTAGAATAAATATTTTAAGCACTATCGCCCGTAAAGCAACTAACCATCGCTACAGAGAGAATATGCTTTATCAGTTAATTATTATTTAGAGAAAAATTCAACAATAACTTGGGTGTAGTGTTTAGTTCGATAATCTACCTGTATTTATACTTCGTGTAAACTGAAAATATTTTCTAACAATTCAATTGCTTTCGTCAGAATTGTAATTAAAAATGTCGCTATGAATGTGTAGCGTAGCGGTGATGAATGGCTTGAAAACGTCTTTCGTGCAAGAGGAGCTCATAAACTAAAATGTGACTTAAAGTGCAGTGCAGCTAGTAAACGTGAAATTTGCGATGTGACAGGTCTAGTGAAAGAGTTAATTGTACGCCTGCATCGGTAATGGCAAGTGTGATTTGTGTCGTCGAGTTGAACACCCAAAATTAACTTGTCTAAACGTCACGATACAATTTCTAGCACAGCCGGAGCTAGGTCGTAAACGCAGGGATATCGGCCAATAAACCCTTTTTTCCTCCAACTAACAATAGACTAGGCGGAAAGGGAAAGTCAAGCCGGGTCGACAATACAGTCGTAAACGCTCGAAAAGGGAAAGTCCTTTTCGACGGAAGTTATTTCACCCTCTTGTACTATAATAGAGCAACGGGAGCTTAGCTGACCAATCCTATTGTACTCAAAGGAATAGGAAATGTCCCTTCAATTCAGGCGCACCCTATATAAACGCAAGTAGCTTGGTTTTCGGATCACTTTTACTTTAACGTAACATAAGATCACTTGATCACTTCGCGTAATATCACTTGACTTCATATATCACGTTTTCTGCATATTCCGACTTCTACGAATTTTCCTGAGTCGAGGACCGAGGTCAGGCTACTCACAATTCGTATTTGTATTTTAAATAAATTTTAACGAATTTGTATATGTTGTATTTTGTTCGTGTGTTCTAAAGTAACAAAAGGAATGTTATTGATTTCCACAAACGGTTGTGTTTTACTAAAGTTAATTCCACAGTAATAAACAACATAATAGTTCCAGTGGTGCAAACCACCAAAAATGCAACATTCTTTGAATGTAGTGCTTGTTACTGTATTCGACATATATGCGAGTGTTATTAGGAAATTTATACAGTAAAATATTGAAAGCAAAAAGTAGTGTAATTTGTAATGCAACTAAATATCACTATAAACGGAGTGTTATTGTATTTGACAATTGTTATAAAAAGTTATAAAAAAGTAATATCATTAGTGGGACAACAATACATTGCTAAAACCTAAGCACAATTTTATTCATTGTCAATATTCGACAATAAATTGGAGCTATGTTAGGGAATTCGCTGTAAACGATGTGTTGTTAGATCTGAAACTTGTTACAGAATGATTTAACAATAACTTCGCGTTTAACTGAAAGTTAATCTCTAGCTTTTCCTGCAACTTGGAAATATAAACTTTATTTAAAATTGACAGTAAGTTGTAATATTTTCATGGGTAGAGCAACTAAACATCGCTATTAACGAAATGTTGTCCTATCTGGTACTTGTTCTAGAAGGATTCGACAAGAAATTAGAGTTGAGTTGAAAGTCGTGGTTACAGTTTGGTTTGGCAGTCTCACTTAAATGGGAACGACGCGACTGCGGTTCGAGGGGCTTGAGTTTTCTTCGCGTAGAAGGTAGGTAAGGTTTCCTGCGAAAGAATGCCGTATCGTTAAAAATTGTCATCCTGAGGTCAAGGCTGGGTTGACGTTTGATTCCCTTACGTTGTTGGAATAACGGGGTGTTGTTTTTCGTCGTATAAGTACTGACAACCTCCATCTTAAGTTAAGTGGATTTTGGGTTATTCTCGAATTTAGTTTTCTTGTTGCATCGATGAAGACGCGGCAACTCATTACTGTCCAGCAATTTACTCAAATGGACGTAGACATCATCTCCAACTGCTTTATCCCTTCTCCACTGACGCCGTTATTCAGTTCAGAGCACTGCAAGACGCTAATAAGGTAAACTTGTATATTGTATATGCATGCAATTTCAGTAAAATATATTTGTGGAAAGTGAACCTTTCATTCGAATGGGTTAGCTAGTCAAGTTTGAGACTACTAGCTTACCAAATAATTCGGCCAGCAATGTTTGTTGTTTAATAGTATTAAAGTTAGACTATATATACAATCACGTAACTTAGGGTAATATTATATTTCCATTTTACATTGTGAAACGTATGAAATTTAGGATTAGAACATTCCTTGAATCCTTTATTTTAGGTAAGTCCCTGTCTGTAGAGGATCGCTGAGCACAACGTCTGAATAGCTGACTCGACTTCATTTCGGAATTTAGGATTCCGCAAATCTTTGAAATTAAATTACGTGGCGCCCCCTTGAATATCCATTTGAGGTACCACACACCCACGACTTTATCGTCCTTCTCGACCATGTTGAGCCGGAGACAAAAATCGTTGCAAGGTGATTGACTTTGTGTGGATGTCCGGACTATATAAACATGGTATGTAATATCTTTACCATAACTGGCGCTACAAGCGCAGCGATTGTTTGTTTGATGCAAACATGAATATCATTTAATCATGTTATAACTCATTATAAAAGTATAAGTAGACAATAGTTTTGTGATGTATAAAAGTATTAGACCAATTGACAATGTTCAATAATTCTGAAATACCTTATTAATAACGCAATTAGATATATTTAGCATTAGAATATCATTATATACTGCAGGGCTGTCCAACATGTGGCCCGCGGGCCGCATGCGGCCCGCCAGGATATTTTTGCGGCCCGCGAATCGAATTCCCCCTTGAGTCCACCAATCCTGATCCTATCCTCTCCTTTTCTACCTGGGCCCTCCGGTCTGACACGCTAAACTGTCTAACGGAGTAGGCCTCCAACCTTTACCAGACCAGGCTTCAAGGGATATGACGTGTTATACTGTCAGCCCGAGAAGTTTAAATTTTCCGCAAGAGCAAGACCGCTAGAGTTCGATTTTACCTTGATTGTCAAACTTTCTTGGAAAATCGAATCCCTGAGGCTTTAACCCTGTCTTAATACGCTGTCCTGTCTTGCAGGGCTAACTGCTTAAAAGCCATTTTCGACCGCCTAATTTTTAAACGCAAATCCCGGCGCCCTGAGAGGTGAAATACTCCTCATAACCTCATTTTACTAATATTTAAACCTGTAACCTGTAGCAATCGCTGCCTCTACCCCGCTTGTGAGCGGCTAGAGTCCTGTAGCCGCCCTTCATAAACTCACCTGCAGGGCCCTTATTTGGTCATTAAAAGGCGAATTTCTGGACTTCGACGTTCGATTCCGCAGCCCGCGGGGGAATGTCAACATCATTTTTCCGGCTCAAGGCGAAAAAATTCCATCTGCAGGATTTGACTCCGCGTTCGCTCCAAGAACGACGCCTAGCCGTCGTAAGGTACCAACAACCACCAGGATTTAGGCACTAACGCCCGCCCCAGTTAACCATTAAAATCGCTAAATTCACCAGAAAATTACAGCTTAAAATCACTGCAGAGTGGAAGGTCAAGTTTGCAGAAACAAAAGACCTACTCAGCCCATTTCCCGAAGAGTCGGCGTGCGTACCGGCAGACAACTAATAGGGACCCGCAACACTCGCCGGTGCATTGGGTTGCAGCTAGACCCACGAAACCAGATACCGTTCCAGAAGAACATGTTAATTTTAAATAATGTGCAACTCAGAGTTATTTTTAATTAATTATTGTAAATAGCTAAAAACATTATATTTGTTTTGGTAATTATCTGGTGTTTTACCTAATCGAATATATATTTGAGTGAACGTATTTCTCCGATTTGAGATTAACCCGAGGGGTAAATCTTTGACGCCCTTAGTAAGGGGGTGAAACGTTACATCTCTATACGTAAATTTACATTAATTGATGTAATGTTTTTCCTTTGTCGGTAACTTAAGAACGGAAAGGAATTAACCTAAAGTGAATATAGATTTTTGTTTAGAATCACTTCTAGAACATACGGTGTAAGTTTGTCGGTAACCTCAGGGAACACCCTGTATATCTCTTTTATGTTTCAATGCTTTTTGTAATGTAACCTATGCTTCTTGAATAAATTAAAATTAGCATTGAAATATACACGTTTTATATTTATTACAAATCACTCACAAAGTCGCATACGACACATTTTATGATGCGGCCCTCACAACCTTCAATTTTTTTACAGTGGCCCTTGGGCCCCTTGAAGTTGGACAGCCCTGATATAATGTACTGATTATACGTATATAAGTATTGAACAATAAATTGTTTGTGGTTTAATTAGAAAATCTAACTACATTTAACGTTTTCCGTTGCAATTTGAAAAAATCATATATCTTAACAATGTCTGACCAATTATACGCTAGATATATAATATCGTTGTATTCGATATCGGGTACTGTAGAATTCGACTGTAAATTAATGAGCAGTTTCAAATTATGTTATAAAAGTTATAACTGAAAATAGAAATATATTTATATATAAAACAATATAAAGACTATGGTCCTTATCGATACGTTCGTTATTTTTGTGGTGCCCGCTTCTAAAACACATTTAGTCTTCGTAACCTGTTGAAACTGTACACATTATCCCACCATATGTGCGACGATTTCCGGCTAAAGAAAATTTGAACGGAGATGGCAACCAAGCCAAGCCTGGAACGAGGAAATCGGTCGGTGATTTATCAATACCGTTAGCAAAGAATGCGGATGGGAGAGAGAGCGCCGATAATGAGGCCATTCAGATTTAAAGATGCAAAGGGGTAAAAATGTGCATCCACATTTTTTCGATAATTTGAAAAAACTTGCCCGGATCGAAATTTGAACTCGCGGCTTCAAGTTCGGCACTCTACGAGTAATATGCTATTGCATCACTCGGAGAGCGTTTAACGTCTACTACTGGTAGTGCGAATACAAATCGACAAAGCGACCAATCTTGTCCAAAACCTTTTAAGTTCTTTTCATTAATATTTTACACAAAGTGATGTAAAAATTATCCTGATATGATGTGCCGAGTTATCAGGTTTGCATCCACCCATCCACCCGACGTAACATACTCTACCTGTATTAATGTTTCCACTGTTCTTTAATGCTAAAACGGTTGCTATCTTCACAAAAGCATTATAGTTTTATGAGACCTTTCATATAATTATATGTTGGTCGCGATTGATTGAGCAGATGTGACAATTGTAAATTTATAAAGATGGTCGAGATCGAAAGCAATACTTAGGCAAGTACTGCCAAAGTAATAAATAATTTATGAGAAAGCTGCCAAAAATATTAGTACTTGAACATACACATATTTAGAACTTAATTTCGTACATTAATAACTCTGCGTTCGCCTTGTTCTAGTGGTTTGACTACCAACTTAACTACTACTAGTACATTCTTAACACTGCATTTCTATTACAGTTTAGAATACAAGCTGTTAGTTTAAAATGGTCTTATCCCACCACAACGTAGTGTATAAAAAGGAAAACTTCCGTAATGATGCAAAAATACAATACTTCCACTCGAGAGCAGTTTAATTTAAAGCAGCCACTATTTAGGTTACAAATTGTGTGCGCAGTAATATTTTTTCTCTGCAGCAAAATTGAATTTTTTCCGCTAAGTTGACAAGCCTCCTGCCCTAAAACGTTGTGTATTATGTTCGCAGCACGTGCGACTTCAGATGTTAAATTTCATTTTGTTTCGCTGAATACCTAAAAGCGGCCACATTGCAAACGCACGAATAGTGGAAATTATTATAAACAGTGTTAAAACGACAATGCTTTATCGTTCTGCAGCACTGTGGCAATTGTGCAGGATACCATCCCCGTGTATGCAACACAATTCTGGATTTGGAAACTAACTCCACCAAATGTTATAAACTTGCGATGATTATAACTTCGGCAATTCTCTGTAGGTATAGTTTAATTATGGCAGTGCTTCATTTTAATGCGACTTTGCGGAAGGAGTATGAAGTAGCGAAACTCCAAATTGCTCCCGACCAATTCTTGGTTACCAATACTCTCTGGATGAGATTTATCATAATCGAGCACGGATTTTAAACACATGTTTATTCCAAAATATCCATATTGTTGTTAAATACCTTTGAATCTTTATTTAGCATGCGAAATGGAATAAAATTCCAATCTGTTTATTTGGTATATTTTAGATCTTTCGTACATGAAAATATAGTCAGTAGGTACATCTGAAGCTCTTTGTACAATAGTTGTAATGTGTGCGTGATTGCTAGAATAGTTTGAGTACAGAACAAAAACACTTGTAAGTCAGTAGAATCGTTTATTATAATGCGAGATGCTAAGAATTCATACTCAATGAGCTCTAACTAAACTGAGCGTATGCCAACCCTGTTACTTACAGTCAAACAGGGTGAATATCCCTTTGAAGAATTCCCATTATGTGGAAAGTGCAACGGTAAGTTTTACAGTTAGGAATGTTACCTGACTGCAACCCTTTGGCGAGGATAGTCAACTACTGCGAATTCTACCAAAGGAATTTTTGTATCAGTTATCGCCACAGTTGTTTATAGCGCAATTAGGAATAAACCTGAAATGTTCAGTAATATTTTATGCCATTGCTATGGTAGGATTTTTTTCAAATGGTAGGGAACCTAACTTTTTTGCAAAATTTAGAACAGGTTTTTTCACTCTATATGGAACATTTTTAAGTACATACATATTGTAACAACACTAAATTATGACCTGCAAAATTTATGAATTAGAAATGTATGATAACCAGCTCAGTACATATTGATTGTCATTTAATGTGAATTAAATTATTCAAACCTTTAAGTCTTAAAATCAAATAATTGTATGTATAATGTTGATGAAGTACGTAAATTAGGTAATGTGATTGATAATGTTTGTACATGAAATAATTGAGTTGGTTGCCTTGGAAATACTAAAAAAATGAATTTGTTGTTGAAAAAAGTAGTATACACTGGTTTGCAGAAACAAAGCGTAGACTTTAAAAATCAAGTACTTTTGTTTAGGGCATAATTATCTACTATTGCTGTTACAGACCAACCCTCCTCTAACTTAAAAACAATAAGAATTTTCTCGTTTCCGTCAATCTTGGCGTTTTTGACGCTGACAAATACAAAAATCAAGACCGACTGTACAGCGAAAAATAGGTGTACACAATTTCTTTGCAAGCCAGTGTACTTTCCAAATGATAAAGCATAAATAAGTACAATTTTGCTAGTAAAAGTGTTAATTTATAGTGTTATTCAGTGAATACATGCCTGACAGAGACCGCAACTGAACATAAGTAAAAGTAGTTATATTCAGAAAATATAATCTTTGTGATACACAAGAAAAAAGTTCATTGCACAGTGATCACCCAAAGGGAGTTCCTAAGCAAGATAACACCTTACGGATACCACAAAGAAGAAGCGTGAGATCTCATTTTGACGCATAGAGCTGCGAATTAGTCTACGTAAAAGAGATCCATTGACTACTAGGTTATTGGGCTGTGTTGACCCTGAAGGAAGTGCCACTTCGACGAAGACAACCATCGAACCCCGTTGCAACTGTGTAGGGATCGCCAATGGCCATTTGCAGCTCACTGCGAGAGCCCATGTGAGCGAGAAGAAACCTTATTGGAAAAGCAATGCAAGCTAGTATTCATAGGCAGCTAAGCAAATACAGTCCAGTATTTGAGTAAAGTGAGGTTAAAACAGATGCGTCTAATTTAGAATAGCAAAAGTGGAGATCTGTATTACCCACACGCCATATTTAAATGTCAAACATAAATTTTAAAATACGATTAAAGAATTATAATTTATGCATGACCCTACCTATATAAAAGACAATTGTATCTAAAATAAAATAAGCTAAGCTAGTTAGAAAAAGTTATATAATTGAAGAGTAAATAATTTACTGGCACAAAATATTTGTCATTTTAAAAAATGGCAATAGTCTCGGGCTAATTATTCTAAAAGCTCAAACATAAATCATTGCATAAATAAATATATTCTAAGTAGTGTTAATAATAAAAGCTGATAACGCTTCAATATAGGTGCAGCTACCACACATGTCTGCTTTAGCAATGTTTGATCTCCTAACTAACTTAATCCAGCCTATACTTATTATTTGGTTAAATATGTGTATATTTTTTTCTCAATTATGCATGTGATCTGTACATGATTACATATTTGTTACTCTTTTAACCATACAATTCATGTTTTGATCATACTATTTTAAGATTACTCAATAGTAAAGAGGAAAGGGGAAAGCTCAAAGTTTAAAAATGAAAAAAAAACTTTACATATCTGGCAGCTGGCATTTGATATTTCTTTCAGGTAATTAAATTAAAAGGAATCTAAAGTGAACTTTTGAAAGCAGCATCATATTTAATCAGAATACACCTAACTTAATCTTGCCTTATGCTACAGCCTAAAACCTAGTTAGGACGCAGCAACAAGATATAATTGCGCCCATCGCTCAGTGAAGGAGGGAGGGATGCTTCTGTACTTTTATTTGCTGGCCGCACATCAAAATAGGGTTCTAAAATGGGAAAGGGAAAGCTGTCCGGGTAAGGAACGAATTTACCTATAGTCGTTGGCATGTTTATGCATCAATCTGAAATTATCGTCGCCTGCGTTCAGCTTCCCCGTGAACGTAAAATGTGTAAAGTAATCACAACATATTTTATACTAGCTGAAGTTCGCGGCATATGCCGCATTTAAAATGTAGGACGAATCTAATAACTTTTGTTGCACTAAAGAAAGTTTTAAAAGCACGCTAGAGATTGGAAATTTTTGGATAGCCTTCAGGCCACTTTCCTACATATTGGATACAGCCGATACTGCTGAATTGAATAGTGTCTTCTTTTTTACTTCCTTTTACAATAAAGGAAGTATTGGATTCACCCCAAAAATTCGAAATTGAGTTTTCAACAGATCTTCACGTTTCAGAGTCTCCTGAACCCAAAAAACATATATTTTTTTATTGGTCTGTCTGTGTGTGTGTGTGTGTCTGTGTGAGGGTCTGTCTGTGTGTGTGTGTGTGTGTGTGTCTGTGTGAGTGTCTGTCTGTGAACAGAATATCTCAAAAACGAAAAGAGGTATGGGGTTGAAACTTTATATATAAGTTTTGTGTACTATGTAGATGCGACAGTAACCGAAATGGAAAATGCAATAAATGCTTTGGTAGCTAGGCAACAAGTAGCTATTATACCTACTTGTTGCCTAGCTACCAAAGTAATTATTGCATTTTCTATTTCGGTTACTCTTATGGTAATTAGTATTTGAATCTTTTCCAACTCATGGAATTGCCATGTTCCATATAATTTTAGGCAACCTGTATACAACAGCAATGAGATAGCATGAAGAAGAAACAGAATTCAATGATTGAATAAGAAAGAGATGAACATACAAACAAATATTTGAGTAAACTTGATGTTCATTTTAATTATGGCATATGTCAACAAAATATGCCTACTAAAATAACTTTTTTTACGGTTATCTCTTATTCAAGTATTATGTGTTTTTGCTCATGCTATCTTATTGCTGTTGCATACTTATGGTCCCATCGGTATACAGCGTTGTTTATATTATTTTGTGATATTTTTTGCCTTATTAAGATTGTTTCGTAATATGTCTATCAGTATATATCAATGTTAATAATTATAAGGATTATTTCTTCAAATTAATGTTATGTTCATTTTTTTAAAATGGAGTCAGAGCCGTCACAATGTTTTTTGTAATCTCTAACAGGCGCAATTTATTGCGTCTAACTGTTTATTTCCACAAACTTCGGCAGCCAATGTTCTTTCCCGATAAATGAGTAATTTACCTGGGTGAATGCTTATTCAATGTTACATTTAAATGGTTATTTTACATAAAATATTCCAGTGCATTTATATGTAGTTTATTTATTAAGATAACATTATGATGTGAGTAAAAGTTTAGCTTAGCTTTCTAAATATTACACATTTGATAAATACCCAGTGTTTAGGTATTTACCCGAGGCAGGGGTAAATACCCAGGTAAATACCCATTTATAAATACCGTACCCACTGGGTATTTACCCGACCCACATCACTAGGCGTAGCACACTATTTTTATTTCTTTATTCCCCATCTTATATCCTCCGTTCGCTGATATCTAAAAGCACTATATTTAGACAAACCTACAACTTTCTGAAAATAGGGACAAATAAGTACTTATTTGCTTTTGGAATATCCCAAATATAAAGGAAATATTATGTTTTATTGTTATGATTAAAGCTGATAATTATATGCACTCAAATGTACGAAAATATGCGCATATATATGCATATATTTTGTTGAGTATATGCACCCAAAGTTATAATATATGCACATAATATGCTCCTCATTTTATTTTGAAAATAGGTAGGAGTATTCTAAATAATGTAAAAATTTTAATTATTTTGTATGAGTTTATTTAATTCCCTAATATTTATTCAAAGACGACATTCGTTTTAACGTTTGGCCATATAAACATGGACTGCCAACGCCAACTTCAGGTTGTAATCAACATAAAAATGAGATTTCCCGTAACCCCGCCAGACTATTATTCACCCAACACTCTTGAAGTGGATTCTATATTGTCTGATTCTTTATACATTGCTTCTATGGGAAAAGTGGGGGTATCTGGCAGTCTATGTTGATATAGTCAAAGATTTTAATAGGGACTCTCCCTTTCCTCTGCTTATTTCGATATGCACACTGCACTCCAGCGGCAGAAAGTGAAAGTATATATCTCAATTGCACACAAACATTTAATTAATAAATTTCATGAAATAGTAAATTTAACAAAAAAATCTTTAAAAGTTCATACATTACAAATTATTGCTAAATATAACCGAATATGCAAAATCCAGAAAGTATGCTCAAAAACGTATAAATATGCAAAATATGCAAAGTGAAACTTGGCTTAAACAATTTGTTTTCACATAATTAGTATACATATGCGAAAAGTTTATCCGGTTTATCAATTATACAAAATATGCATTTGCCATATAATATCAGCTTTAGTTATGATGGATAATTTGTAAACGTATTTAAGTGTCTACTTCCTATTCCAAAAACTCAGGTAATCAACCCCACCTGTAAAACTACCTGATATCAGCAACATTATTGCTTAAAGTTCTTGGTGTTCAGTTGCTCTTGTAATTTTGTCTTGGTATATTGTTTATTTAGCTTGGTGTCTTGTTCTTATAAGTGGTGTGTGAATCAACATGGTAAGTAAAATGTCCATCATATTACTTACTTTTTCTACAAAAAAATACCTAATTGGCTTAACTAATGTTATTACACATTTATATTTGTCAATAAATTTCCTGAACATATTCTACCCACGAGATTTAAAAAAGACTGCTAGTATTATTGCATTTTTTTTTCAATTGATAACTGTAAATCAGTCTGATTTTCTGGAATCCTTCCAAATTAATTTTCGAAAACTTTACTAAAACCTCTTTCAAAGGTACTATAATACTGCCGCCTCATAACGATAATTAATATAATCGCATTTACAAAGTACATATTCAAAAACCTTTCTTAATTGTAAGTATTTACTTTAGTTCTTAATATTAAAAATAATGTTTTATTAAATATCACTACTTTAAATAAATTGAGCAATTTAATTAATTCCCAATTTTATTGCAATTTGTCATCTCAATCTTATTTCTCAATTTGCAGAACAATTCTACTGGTATTAAATTACCTAAAAATTATTTTATTACAGGATAACACCCAAGTGAGAAAAGAGTAACAATAAAATGTACTTATTATTTTATTATTAATTAAAAAAATAAATATATATATATATACAATTCCAATGTTTCATTAAGGTTGGCCTTCTTTATGTACATCGCTCGCATTACCGTACACTGCGGTTCACCCAAAAGAAGTCCTTAACTTCATACTTGTAACATAAATAGCCTATATTTCCTATGAACTAAAATTAAGGTCTAACTGGTCGTCTATGGATGCACTTGTCATAATGGTTTTTAAATGAGTAACGTCAAAAGCAATCTAAAATTTTGAATTTTTACTTTTCTAGGTTGCACAAAAAATAGTATGCATTATTTGGATTAAAAGTGGCTCTGTTTGACTTGCAATTTTTGAGTTAATATATAATTAAAATAATTGCTTGTCAAACAAAGTGACACTTTTAATTCAATAAAACAATTACTATTTTGCTTGCAATAAACATTTTTATATAGAGGTTGCCTAAAATTGTACGAAACATGGCAATTCCATGACTTAGAAAACGTTTAAATACTATTTGCCATAAGAGAAAGTTAAAATATCAACGATTTTGTAGCCATTTATCATTATTATTTCTGTCATTCAATTTATACTTCCTATAGAGTATATTAAATATTAAGAACGGTAAGGACATTTTACCGATGAAAGACAATTGTTTGGAGGAGTGAAGCGACGACTCCAATTATTGTCTGAGATTGGTAATTCCATAACGTTCGTGATGCTCATGAGGTTTTTTGCACGATAGAAATGTATTTTTATTCAAACGTCAGTAAAATGTGACATTATGCAGCAGAATAATATGTTGGTGGCACTGTAAGTCTATGTCAAATTCGATGTTAGCAGGTTAGGTTTTGCATCGGTCTGTGTCAAAACCAAGAAGACTATACTAAGGAGACGCAACTCCCGTTTCGAAGCGAACCGCTAAAAGTTGACAAATAAGGCGGTCGTGGTGTAGCTTTATTCATTCACAAAACTCGTGAACTGTCAATGTCTAATATTTACTGAGTGTAGCTGGAAATTCGGACCATGTTTTAACAATTAATAACACACTTGAAATACACTCCATTGGATTAACAACCGTAAACTGACTTTTAACCGGGATTACAGGTTAATTTAGCTCGCTTCCAACTCTCGAACGGCAGCGAAAACGAACGAAAATGACCGAAGTAGTTACACGCTGTCAACAGTGCCGCGACGGCTATCCCCGGCATAGGGGCCGCTTTTATATACAGCCGTCATAGGAAGTTGCATCTCCTTAGTATAGTGTTCTTGGTCAAAACTGATGCAAAACCTTGTCCCTTGCCAAATTCACTCACAAGCTCGCAGGTTCCGAGTGACAATTTGGTACTTGCGAGTTACATTATTGGTCGTAGGCCTTCCTCGAATATAATTTTCGCAAGATTTGAATTGCGCGCTCAGGTAGTGTTCTTAGTAGGTGGTAGTTACTAGTTGACGCCTGTTAATCGCGTCCTCAAATAGGGTTTTAGGCCATAAAATGTATCGCACCAGCGAAAAAAAAATGTCGGCTTCGATGATAGTGTTTCCACCGCACAACCTCGTGCGGACCGCGGCCCCCCCAGGCACCCAGCATCCCGTGCACACTTCTTAAGTAATATAAGCAAAACTCGCTTAGATTTAAACAGATGATTGAAATCGACGATTTTGTATTCTCTCTGTTACGCTTTAACTGAAAATGCGTTGTTTACACTAAAACGCTTTCAAAGAAAAGGCACATCAATTTAACGTTTCCAAAACAAAACTTCTGGCAAGCCCGATACCTTGAGTAAAACGATTGTGCTACACTATGGCACCACAGCAACATGAAAGGTTCATATGAGTTGATAATATTTTTGAAAATTTCTAATAAAGTTAGCTGCCAATTTTTTTATTTTAAGTATAATTATTACAGAAATTTAGGTGTAGTCGAACATAATAAGTATTTACGTTTCTTCACCAATTATGTAGCTTTTTCAGAATAAAAAATAATTAGATAATGTAGACAGAAGAATTTAATACTATTTTTTAAATCAAATAATTAGGAAAATGTAGAGATTACGTTAATCTTTTGGGCAATCACCATTAATGTAAACTTTCAATCAAGAACCAAAACTTGGTCAACACCCAATATGGATTTGGCACCAAATAATGTTTCAACAAATTAAACATCGACAGTAAAGCATTTGTAAGGTAAGTGAAAGAATAACTTTCTTCAAAATCAAATTACAAAAAAAATGAGAATATATTATTGGAATTTGCAATGAAAGCAATATCAATCCTTTTAAATGATGCTTTGAAAACAAAGAACTTTCTTAAACAAAAAATTGCTAATTGCAAACTTTTGTTAGAACAAAATGCCCCTACAAATATTGTAAGTATGTTTCTAACTAATATAACTCCATATAAAATTAAACTACAAAACAATATCATTAGTAGTAGTAGTAGTATTAAGTTATCAATTCGCTTGTACAACGGGCTGTTTCCATATCCCAACCCGATAATGTCCACGCTGAATTAAACCACATTCGGAAAGCTCTTAGGAACAACGGTTATCATGCTAGGGATATACAGTCTGCCATCAATCGCCATCTTTATCCAAGGCTACCCAAACCTTCAAAAACCGATCCTCCTGCAGCAATAGTCTTTCTTCCCTATATCCACCAAGTCACCGATCGCGTTGGAAAGTTTCTTCGAACACAAAACATTAAAACAGTATTCAAACTCCCGAGCAAAATTTTACAGGTTATTCCTTCACTTAAAGATAAATTAAACACTATGTCCTCTAAACGCGTTTATAGAGTCCCTTGCCCTTGTAATGCTGTATACATTGGTGAAACAGGACGTTCAGTGAAAACTCGCATCTCTGAGCACCAGAGCTGTATTAAGCCGGTTCTCGTTTCATCATCAGTCATCGCCGAACACCAGCGTGATACTGGCCATAAGATCCTTTTTGATGAAACTTCCATCATCTGCAAATCCCCATTCTTCTCTAACAGAAAGATTCGCGAAACCATTAAGATTTACAAACACCCTAACAATCTCAATCGAGACGAAGGCTCTCCCCTTCTATGTGGAAAGTGCTAATTCCTAAGCCCTGCCCACCGCCACTGAACCACGACGGCATTTGCTAATCCGCGACGGCGCTTGTCTATAAATTTTCGCCTTTCTCCTTGCGATTGTTAGTCGAGTTTCGCCTGTGACGTAGTTGACACTTTGGGTTACCATGCTGTTTATGCTTTTTCCTCCTGATGAAGCTCCTTGGGAAAGTGGGCGAAGCGTTGAGTTCTTCGACCTCAATAATGACACGGTTCAATCCAGGAAGTCGTTTTTTACTAAATGACAAGGGCCGTGAAAGCCTCCGAAATTAGTAGTAGTATTATTTGTGGGGAGACTCATGTCTAGCAAGTAGGCCTTCATGGCTCTTTTTGCCAACAAACATATAGAAAAATAAACTCACTAGAAACATTAAAAATTCACAACTTAAAGCTTTAGAACAAACTCACAAGAAACAAAAAATTAAATAATGAATGGATTCAACACCTTAGTTACATTAACATTCCGAAAAATGTTCAAGAAATGTTTAACTATCCCTCGTCAACGATTTATAATCAATGTTGAAAATGGTATTGAAAACCTAGATAAAAAAAAACAAAACAGGTACAACTCGAGCAAATATTTGTAACATTTTAACAAATTTTAAAATTAAACCAAATACCTTCTCAATAACAAACAAATCAAGAATTCTTAACTAAAACAAAAATATGTTTTTCTGCGATCGTGTCGAAATGACAACTATTTGCACTGTTTCTAATGTCAAAAGTGACGTTTGTAGCACTCTTAATATTAGCGCCCGAATTATGTCTTTTTCGAACGTTGCCATTGGTGGCGTGTTATAATACTATATTAAAACATGTTTTGCCATAAATGAATGTCAACATAACCTAGAATATCTAACACAATGTGACGGAGAAAGTGTCACCGAACTAAATTTTTATGTTTCTGTTACGATCGTAGAAAGGTAGCGTATGATACACGTGTATAAGTGCCATTAAAGCACTAGAAATGTTAAAAGCACTCCACTTGGCATCGTGCTCTTAAACTCGTCGCAGGTGCTTTCAAAGCATACTTACACACAAGTATCATAATATACTATTTTAAAAATATCCCAGATGTAATTGTGACAAATGCTGATAAATCATAGAAAACAGTAATCTTAACACAAAACGATTACACAAATAAAATGAATTTACTCTTAAACGATGAAAATACATAGAAAAAGAAAAAGAACCTAACACAAAATATACAAAACCAATAATAATTTTTTCAACAGGTATATATGTATATATAGATTCCTATAAATATAAACCACTCATTTCACATAAAGGAACACCACCATTAATTTGCGTCTTACATGAATACTACATATAAATTAGCAAAATTTCTTTAAAAAATTTCATCAGATGTAACAAATAAAAATAAATTTCGTGCTACAGATTCTCGGCCCTTTAAAGAATTCAATACAACAGATATCTAAATTTTAATTCAAACACAACAATCAAAGGAAAAAGTAATTGCAGGATTAGTTGATCGTGCTATAATCCTCTCCCAGAAAAAAATATCGCAAAAACGAATTAAAAGGTCTGTAGACTTTCCCAGCTTTCATTGAAAGTGGACGTTATGGCACTAAATATTTTAAAAAAATCAAAAGAAAATATTTTCACGTGTCTAATAATATTGAAACAGAAGGAATCACTTGGTAATGTAAATTACATCAATTTTTCAAATAAAAAACAATACTTGAATTCGAAAGGTAGGCGGCTGCGAATGCCATTCCAACGATTAGTGGGATATTGTAAGTACATCGCTACATGCTCCACGGAACTATCCTAGAATTCGTGCGTCGCGGCTGCCTTAAATCGAACGCAATTTTCGTTAGCGCCTTTTTCTGCTTTACGTCATTCGGTCATTTACGCTGTATCTGTTGGGTTCCGTTTTTGTCAAGCCTAAAGCTTGAGCTATGTGAAAATTGTTACTTTTACCAATTTCTCAGGGTAAGCAAAAATAAATAAAATTCTATTTTTTTAAGTGCCCACCCTGTGTATATCTGTCTGAAATTTTTATTGGTTTCATGCCAGGTAGATATATAATGTGATTCCTGTATATTTGTGTCCTCCAACAAATAGTTTTTGAGTTCTACCGCAAACAGGTAGACATACAGCCCGGAATTGAAGAATCTGTTTTTCGTCATCTTAAGATCTTCAGAAATCTCGGAAGATGATTTTTTCGCAATTACAATACTTCCTTTTTCTTGTAGACGAGAGAAGAATTAATCAGAACATACTATCTGAATATCACTATCCACTTTATTTAATAAATAAAACCATCAAAATAAGATTTACATAAAAAAGAGACAAAGATCAACCTACAATATAACCCGGTAGGTGGCGCTGAGAAATCTTAAAAAAAAATTCGTCAAAAAAATTTTTTTTTAATTCCTGGAACCCGATTGCAGCGTCACCTACCGGGTTCAATTTTAAATCTAAACCATCCAAGGACTTACTGAAACACACACAAAATTTCATCAAAATCGGTCCAGCCGGTTAGGAGTTCAGTCACATCCACACGTACAGAAGAATTTGTTATATATAAATATTCTTCTGTACTACGTGTGTATGTCACTGAACCCCTCCTGAACGGCTGAACCGATTTTGATGAAATTTTGTGTCTGTGTTTGAGTGGGCCCTGGATGGTTTAGATTCACAATTGGACCCGGGGGAATGGGACGTCACTACGCCGCCGGTTCGTCGCCGCCAGTTCATCGCCGCCGTTTCTACGCCGGCCGGTTCTTCACCGGCTGTTTCTACGCTGGCCGTTTCTACGCCAGATATATTATTATTATGTACCATAAACTTTTCATAAGACATTTTTGGTGATTAGGTCCCCGTTAATAGGAAATGTTAATCCTTCATTATTACTTAATAATCCTACTGTCGATCTTAATAATTGTTTACTACAATGCAGTGCTTTTTTTGTAAAATATGAGGTTCCGGTACTGTAAACTACCGGTGGGTACCCCCCACCAAAAACGGGGGGGGGGGGGGAATTTAGACCACTTAAAACGATTTTTAACACTTTTTGACCCCTTTACAAGTAAATACAGGGTGGCTCATCAATAAGTGAAGGTTATGAGTTATGATTATTTACTTAACTACTGAGACGGAGACGGGTGATGCCACGTGATGTGTATACAAGTGCGTGGCGTAGTTTGGGGGAGGGAGGGGTAGGATGCATGAATCAGCTGTCCACGCGCCGGTACAGTCTGCTCACAAACTAAGTAGACCTAGTTAAGACTCTACAGCCGAACCGTTCATCGTTCCACATCTCCAAAACTCGCAATTCTTTTTTTCTGTTTATTTATTTTTTTCTTTTTCTTAGAGGTGCCGGTACGGCGTACCGGTGCGTACCGGCAGAAAAAAAGCACTGCTACAATGTTTTACGATACGTTGAGCGTATTAGAAGAATTGTGTTTAGGTTATGGCAACAGGGAATCTTTGAACTATTTACGTGGCCTGGCACACAATTATGAAATGATTTAAATATTTTTTCTGTGTAATTGTAGGAAATGATATATTTACAAATTGTAATAGTATTTTTAAGGTATTGTGAGGTTTTAATGTAAATATAACAATAAACTTTTAATATTGTTATTATTTCGTTAATGTAGATAATGTAATAATAAATTGAAATAATGTTTTTCAGTCAATGTGTTGATCAACGCTTGTTTCTTTCTATAAATGTATGTACCGGAGTAGAAACGGACAGTGTATAATCGGCTGGCGTAGAAACGTACTGGCGTAGAAACGGCGGCGATGAACTGGCGGCGAAGAACCGGCGACATAGAAACGTCCTAGACCCTGGACCCGGTAGGTGGCGCTGCAATCGGGTCCTTGGAAATTTTTTATTTTTATTTTTTGAGGAAGTTTTTTTTTACTTTTTTAAGATTTGTAGCATATCAGAACATATAACCCCAAAATTTCATCCCCCTTCACCCCCCAATATTTTTTAAAATGAAAAAAATCGTAAATTCGAATATCGAAAAAACGTTTGCTGAACTCGCTAATAGCAGGCAAACCAACGTTCGGGCAGGACAACGTCTGTCGGGCAGCTAGTATTAAATAAAATCTTGATATATCAACAAGTTTTCAATGCATAAGGCGCATGCATAGTTCATTTATATCAATTCCTTACTTCAAGAAAATTTTCTGCGACCACCAAAATCTCCCATTAAATTGTAGTTCTGTAAAATATAAAGTTTCTCTGAATGTCCTCATGAATGCATTACTTTTAATTCTCGGCCTTACTAAGGGATGTAAAGATACCGGTGCAACTGAATTGCGCACCAAACCCATTAGTCCCTTAATCCAACACCCGAATTGCGCTCAACATATTTGCCTACCTGGGTTGACCCTTACTATAACTCGAACTGCGCACAAGGGATTAGGATGGGGGGCTATCATAAAGTGATGTTTTTGTCTTAGATTATATCAAAAGTAGGTACTTGTTTACATACCGGATGACCGGTTCGAAAACCGAGCCTAGCAAGTGTTTAATTTTGAGTAAATCAATGATGTGTAACGAATTGATGTTTAAATGACTTTCAGCACCCCATATAATTGAAAGTTCTGATCTAGACAACTTTTTTTAAATTAAATTAAATGTTTCTAGTAACTTTTTGATGTACCATGCTTTTGCTATGTTCGGTTTTGAATCCGGTCACCCGGTTATATAAATTGTTTTCGCTGTTGGTTATTCTACCGCCAATTTCAAAATAATTTTATCATTAGAAAGCGAAAATAAATTAAATATTTAAAGATGTCACGTTGGAATAATATTACTAAAAGGTACCTACTAAATTATCGAGCTACTGTCTCATTAGAAGAATTATTAACACGGAATACATTTTAATGCAATGTTAAAAAGAAATATAACGACCTGTAAAATCAAATATATTTTTTATCATATACAGTGTGTTTTACTTCTCACCTTCACACCCCTGCATCCTCCTTATTTATTTTCTGATCAACTTGAAATGTTGGTCAACGATACAGCCATTTAAAATAATTCTTTTTATAATTTTTAAATATTTTACAGCGCACTAGTAACCTACTGCGATCAAAAATTGAAGCGAAAAATTGAAAAAGCATAGTCTTATATATTTATTTTCCTTTCGCCTAATAGAATTGAGTTTGATATATGTATCGGTTTGAATTTCTAACAACACCTTTAAAAACGAGTGTATATTAGGGTATGGAGATGAATTTTTCCTTTTAAATTTGGAATGAAAAGATTCGCAAGCGTTGGTCGTTCTTGCAGTGCTGCCAGTTTTCGCAGCCCAGATTTCTGGAGGAAACGTCGACTCATTTTCGATGTAGTTATCAACTAAGTAAATAGTCAATAAACTGAATAACTCTAGAATCATCCGGTTTTTCGCTTATAAAATCTTCCTATCGGACTACAGTTTAAGTTCAACTCAATTTGTATCACTATTCCTCTCATAAAACTTCAACCAATCAAAACCACTGGAATTTTCGAATTTTGACCAATGAGTTGCACATTACGTCAAATTACGTGGCAACTTTTAATAACATCCCTGCGCATCCCTGCGACAATTCCCCTTGATTTTTTAGGTTTTAGAGGATCGAAGGAAAACCTGATTTTTCACAATGTTAAACAACTGGTTCGTTAATTTCTGGTGTTGAAATTGTATTTGGGGAATAGTCTATGCATTTGTGATAAGTTTTTGAAAATAGCCCTCATTCGCTGCGCTGTCTCGGGCAATTTTCAAAAAACTTATCGGCAATTTAACATGGTCTTGGGATCTTACTACGGATTATTTCTCAGGCTTTACGTTAATTCAATTTGTGTCAGTGGCGTAGCTATCATAGCGCCAGTAGCTTTGCGGCGGGGCCCGAAGACCAGGAGGCCCCGTCCCTTAACTTTAACAAAAAATAAACAATAAACGTGGAGTTTTTTTACAATGCCACTGTTAATAAAAGTAGTATTATCATCAGAGTATTATACATATATAAGTATAATGCTCCAGAAAGTGGTTTTTCAGAATTATATACTGTTAGCTGTTGTTTTGCACTTTGCCAATAACATCTAAAACCCATTAAAAATTATTCAAGAAAAAGTATAGCATATGAACGCTTTAAATATCTACTTTTTCGACAACCGTTAAAAAAAGGGGTCATTCGCACATCGTTATCAATGCGCGAAGTTTGCCATTTTTACTTCCTTTTACGATAAAGGAAGTATTGGATTCACCCCAAAAATACGAAATTGAGTTTTCAACAGATCTTCACGTTTTCGAGTCCCCTGAACCCAAAAAACATATTTTTTTTCCTTTGGTTTGTCTGTCTGTCTGTCTGTGTGTCTGTCTGTCTGTGAACAGAATATCTCAAAATCAAAAAGAGGTATGGCGTTGAAACTTCATATATAAGTTTTGTGTACTATGTAGATGAGACAGCAAGCTTTTGAAGAAAATCGCATAACCGAAAGTAAGTGTTTACTCTTGCGATTTTTCAGTTTTTTTTTCGATTTTTTCAAAAACGCCTCTAACGATTTTTTTCAAACTTTACATTATTATTACATTTTTAATGTGCATTGATGTGAGATAGGTGATTTTCCAGTTGAATACTTCTAAAGTTTCTTTTGTATTTTTTTCTATTTTTTGTATTAACTCCTATTTTAAATAGACGCCCGGTATATTATTACATTTTTCAATTCAGCTTAAAATTTTAGACAAAATTTGTCTCTTCAACTAACGCTCTATTTTGTAGCGTTTTTGTAGAATTTGTAATTTTTGAAAATTTTTGACAAATGCTAAATATTAAATCAAATTTTTGCCTAATTTTTTTATAATGGCACCAATCGAAAAAAGATTTTTTTTCTCATCTAAGATACGCGAATTAGTTAATTTGCAGTTGTATTTCTTTATTATTTTATCGAAAATTAGAGATAAATCTGATTTTAAAAAATCATATCTTGCCATGACTCTATGTCATTAAAGAAAATTGGAACTCTTAATTAAAATTCTAGTCGCCAACGGCATAATGAATCTGTCACTTGAATGACGTTTGAATCTGTTTATTGTCTTATAAGTCATGGCTCAACATGATTTTCCGAAATAAATTTATTGCGAATTTTTGATAAAATAATGAGAAATACAACTGAAAATTAACTAATTCGCATATTACTAAATGAGAAAAAAAATCTTCTTTCGATTGGTGTCATTATAACCCCTCTAAGTAAAAATGGTGAGCAGTAATCTGCGAAAATATTCACCCGGTATACAATATAGTTTAGGTGCGAGGTCTAGTGTACAGATTTGTGTTGACTTTTATTTTAAGTATAATTTCTGTAATTGTGTTTCTGTATAGGTATGTTCTTTTTTTAAATTAGTGTTAGATAAAAATAAATGTAATCTTCAAATGTTACTATTATAATAACCAAAAACGTTAACGCTATTTTTTGGAAAACTGTCAAAAAATTCAATGGGCGGAGTGATCCATTTTTGTAAGTAGGAAATGCTTTTACGTTCTAGAACACTCATAATATTTTCCGGCGGGGCACAAAAATTCTAGCTACGCCACTGATTTGTATGATTATTTCCCACGCTTTGCGTGTAGTTTTGAAATTCTAAATTTATTCATAGACACGTTCTATGCTATTGCAATGGATTTACTCTCATTTACAACTGTAGTCTTACTTAAAGCGGAATAGCGCCAAAGGACTGCACTAACGCTTTACCGCAGTTCGTGGTAACCAAGATTAAACAAACCTTTTAAGCTAAACTACCTGTCGCAACTGTATCTATTAATTCAGTGAAAACGCTTCCGCAAATGTTTAAAATCGGCTTTACTTCTTCCTATTATGTGCATTTGCCAAAAATGAAAAATGGTTAGTTGAATGACTGTATTCGATCTGACTACCTGCAGGTACCGTGTGCAATTCAGTAGGAGATTAAGCAACCCTTTTAATACTAAACTACCTGTCGCTAGTCGGTGCGCAGTTCGAGTGCCACCAAAGATTCCGCCCCAAAACCTTTTAAATATCTTTTTTCAGATTTGCTAAAAAATCACAAAACGTAGTAAATTACAATATCTAAATAACAAAATATTTAAATATTCCGACATATTTTTACTTACTAAGATAAATAATTTACGATTGTTACTCCCTAGAAGGCCTTACAAATTCATATGCAAAAAGCCAAAGTAATATTTACATTTTTCTAATTATTTGATTTACAAAATAGTAGAAAATTCTTCTACCTACATTTGTGAATTATTCTTTATTCTGAAGAAGCTACATAATTGATAGCGAAAAGTAAATACTTATGATGTTTGACTAAAAATAAATGTATCTAATCATTATACATAATTAAAAAATCGCTGCTGCGTGTATTAAAAATAAAAGAAAATATTGTTTTATTTCAACTTATACCAAAATTCCCAGCTGTAAACAAAGATTAAAAATTAAATTACAGTTTTTCATTGAAAAAAAGTGACGACATATCACTTTTTGAATATTTCTGGCTTTAAAATACATGCATGAAGTAAAGAATATTAGACAAAGATATCGATAGCGCAGTTAATTCTGCTTTCAAGAGTCGAAAACTCTTAACCAATGAAAAACGATGGCATAGTGATTTAAAAACTGACTTTTTATTCTCAACAATTTCAGTTGGCTCTCGCACCTTCTGCAAGTTAAAGAAAATCACAATATGTAATATACAAACTCCGAAACACTTTGAGTTTATTCCAGCAAGCAAATGAGGCTTAATTAACCGCAAAAACTCGGCTTTTAGTCTTATTACAAACTAGATAAAGAGCGTATTTTTCAAGTCTCCACTGACGTTGCTTTGATGTGAGCTTTCAAGTGTCACAGCCGGAACATCACGAAGTCCTACAAATTACAAGTTCCGCTTTAATTAAACGACCCATTTTAGGCTTATCTGTTTTACTTGAATGTAGTCACATATTTCAGCGTTTTCCATGCGCGAGAGAAATATCTATAAAAACTTTAAACGGGCTATGGAAATTATTTTTTTGTATAAATGTATTATTTTAAAATGCATAGAAGCTATGTAAGTAGTAGATACATCAGTAGTACATCACAAGAACGTGTGCCAAATGTCCGTCAAATAAGATAAAAAACCACATTCAGGTAACTGATGTGCAGGCATTACTTTTTATTAGGACGGTCATCACTGCCAAACTGGCGTAATTAAGAGAACTGGCCCTCACGATCTCGTGGAAGTATGTGAAACAATAACTCAGGAAATTTAGGAAATGAGAAAAAGATATTTGACGAGGGTTGCGCCAGCTTTCAATGAACGGAGAGCTCATAAGCGATATTAACTAAACCATGATGTTGGTTCCCATCTACGCGTCTGAAGAGGCGGTTGTTAGCAACGAACATGTCAAGATTGCCGTCTGGATTACGCACTCGTCTGCGTAATGATGCTCCAATCCTGCAGACTGACTTCTGTTTGTGAATGATGCAGTTTTGTAATTTAAACCCTCTTTCAAGATAGGGAAAATTGCGCGTTGATTCTTGCTGCTGATATTGCCTTATGTCCTCAAGTGGTAGTTTTCTGTTGCCTGTATTTTAAAAATACGTGTCAAAATATTTAAATTGATTTGGATGTTTCCGTACATTGGTTTAGTATACTAATCACTACTGCATTAAGAGAGTGCCCTTTCTTGAAGGTTAGTTGAGTTTTTTGGTAGCAACAGCTTGTGCAGTCGTTCCGTAACATTATAATGCTTGGATGAATTTCGATAGCAGGTAATGCTCCATTGTCTGGAAAGCAGGCGCATAAGCACCTACCAAATTGCAAAGAATAAAGACAGGGAAGCAAAGCGTATAAAGAAGGTTTCTTCAACAGTCACGTTAGCATTTACTGCGTTTGTTCAGATATATGTGGAAAATTGAAACACATAGCTATTTACCTCAAACATGTCCTCCGATTTTCCATATCGCCTAAAAGTTCAAAGGTCAAAATAGCGATTAGTCACTGAAATATCTGCAGAAGATAGATAAACGGGCTTAAATAATTTATTATTTTGGAACTGGGCCTGCTCGTACATGCAAATTTGGGAGCATTTTCCCAGGGATATGTCTACTCGGATTGGAATTAAACGCACTTGCGTGATTGGCAATGCAAATTACAGATAGCTGAGCTTAATTAGAAGCATTAGCTACTTGAATTGCTGATGCAAGATTATCTGTCTCAAACTTGGCGTGTTGATGGGAGAGTTAGTAACTTTTCAAATGCAAATCGATTGCACGCTGTTTTAATGCAAGACTGCGACACGCACAATCCTTTGAAGTTTTGAGAAATTTATGGCTATTGCCCCGATAATAACCAAATCAAAATCCTGCTGGAAAAACAACATTGTTTTAATGTAAATTTTTTAACTAAAATAGCACGAGATACTAAGAATAAGAAGATAGCGTCGTCATACTAGCTGCAGATTCAAAAACTTGAAAATTATGATTCTTTAGTGAGCTAAATGTAAAAAAACTTAAAAAGAAAAAATGAATATCCGCTCTGCCACACTTAAAAAAGGTTAAAATAGTTTTACAGATATACTTTCAGCAATAACAAAATTAGACCATGTTGGTCTTTATTTACTTATTTTCAAAGCAAAAGTAGCTCACGAATATACACTACCGGTTGGATAAAAAACGACCTCTGTTTGAAAGACGATAACTCATGTTATAGTAGAGATAGAGGTTTGAGATTTTGAGAGCTAGTAAAGGAAGAATGAAAAAATATGTACGAAAAATTTAACTCATTTATTTAAGAATATCACAAATTCGTTAAAACCCCTCGCCACACAAATATTTAACAACTGCTAAATACTTTTTTCGACAGCCGAGCTGTCATCATCCGTAGCTACGAACAATTTACACAGCAAAATGGCAACGATATGCTCGTCACCAAATCACAAATGGAAGTGGGCGATTCCCGCGAATTTTACAGCTATTTATACTGTTTGACCCTGAGGGCGTGGCCGAGGGCCGAAAAACATTGCTGACGGTCAATATAACTTCAATAAATCATACAAGATGTAGGACGGTATAGGTCCACCATCTTTGTTCAAAAGTTTATTATCTCGGTTCTTAAAAATGGCCAAGCTTTCAAAAAAATTTAGTTGCTTTGTTGAAGTTAACGCCTTTACAATTTTTAGGTCATCCTCTTTTATACAATGACCCGTTTCGTAAATATGTTGGGCAATACTCGATTTTTCAAATCTGTTGAATCTAAAATGAGCTAAATGCTCTGTAAACCCAGTACCAAAATTACTATGTGTTTTCCCAATATATTTAGAATCACAACGGAAACATTTAATATAAATTCCAGAGCTCTCTAAAGTCCTCAGTTTGTCTTTTGGATTTCCCAACAAATTTCTAATATTGTTCCTTGAACCATACGCAACGTTATGGCCCGATTCTTTAAAAATGTTTGATAGCCGGGTGTAACGAAATTGTGATGTACTTGAGTCCTTCACTTCTAAGACTGGAGCGAGTTGTGGAATTTCGAACGTGCAATTTTATTTATTGTTTCCTAATCAAATTGTCAATAATTATAGAAGAGAAACCATTGTACACAGCTATGCTTTTTATGGTCTGAATGGTATGTAATTTATTTGTGAAGCGGAATGCACTTACGCGAATTTTTGCAGTTAGATAAGCAGTTCAGACTGACTAAACAAGGTCTTACCTCATATCTGAGCAAGTTCTTGTAGCGAAAGGGAACCTCTTCTTTAGTGAGAACACATACTTCTTCCCCGTAGAGACAGAAAATGGTGTCTAATAAATTACCAGAATTTATTTTCGTATCTTTAAGACATAACTTGTTTTTGACCACCACAAGCGAGTACTTCTTCCAGTCTAACATCTCGCCTCCTCTACTGAGCTGAATAAAGAAGTTTCATTGTTGCAGGATCGTATACTTGTTTTTTCTCCCGTAACCAACTTGTTTGCAGTTTGTATTCCACAAAAGAGGCATGTGGTGTTATTATATACTTGTAAACTGCCTACTTTTGAAATGTTGGAAAACTAAGATACTCTAATTTCATTTTATTGAGAATATGTATGACTACATAATTTTGAAAATATTTTAATGGCGACACAACAAATTATGAAGTTTTTTATTAATTAATTTCTTTTATAATAAATGAAAATATTGTTGACAAAGTTCGTTTAGGCAACTAATGATTCCATTGAAGGAATATCATTACGATTTTTATTTTTAGTTAAACGTTTTGAAATGGCGCATACGCGATCTTTAGTATTGTTAAAACTTTTAATTTAAAGAAAAGATTTCATTAAACGGATTTTCTTTTAATAAATTTGAATCTCACTAGAGCGACGAATCTTATTGAAACGAAAATTAATATACTTTTAGGTTGGGAATTCCATTTAACGAATAGGTACCTCGTTAAAATATAGTAGAATTACATATAATCTTGTTTATGCGACTCTAAAACTACTTACAACACCTTTACTTGTTTTAAAACAATTCTAAATTTCGTTAAAGCTTCCAGTATGTTTGAACCACCAATAATTTCGTTCAACGACCGTTATTAAGATTTCTATTTTTATTTAAATATTTTTGCTCACGCGACTTCATCTCGTTGTAATAGCTACTTTAAGCACAAGATGTTGGTAAACTTATTTTATTCTAACGACTTCAGATTGACTGTTATCTTATTCAAACGAATATTGATAGGGTTTAAGCTTTAAAATATCATTTAACAGTGATGAATACTCAAATCATTATTCAATTTCGCTGAAAAGATTTCATTTATGGGATCCTGAAACTAGTTCAAATTATATTTGGTTGTGTTAAAATAATTTGGAACCTTATTAAAACGTCTGAAATTGGTTTAGGTAACCAATAATTTACTTATCATTACGATATATATTTTTATTTAAACTATAAACACAAGATATCGCTAAACTCACTTTATTTTAACGACCTCTTACTCAAGGGAATATTATGTAGTTTAAAGGTTGAAATTGTATTGAACAGACTAGTAGCTCGTTAAAAGTAATAAAATTTTACCAAAGCTACATATAATCTCGTTTATACGAGCTTAAAGCTGGTGAAAACTACTTTTGTTTGTATAACATAATCTCAAATTTCGTTAATACGTTTTAATGTGCAAATACTAATATCTTGACATGAAGAATATTGCGACTTCTATTTAAATGATGTTTTCTACTACGGTAACTGAAATGGCATATAACATACTAACAAACACGTAGATAAGTGACATTTTAATCACGCCTTCATAACCTGTGACTAAAGAGCGTCTCTTAGTCACGGGTTGAAGTTGGCAACGACGTTTTAGTCACCGTGAAGTTAGGTTCCGACAGTATTTGCTTTATTAGCCACACCCAAAACTAAAATCAAGTTAGTTTTCAGTCAACTTTGATGTTTGTCAAGCATAACTTAACCCAACATAATATTCAAAATCTTAATGAAATAATATGTCTAAATTTGTGGTCATAGAAAAAGTATAGTATGCAACACATTTATAAACTACTCTAGACACTCGTGACTAAAGTGACGTTTATAAAACTTGTTACATAATATACTATTACGTGTCGCATACACGACTCTTAATCTCGTTAAACCAGCTAAATGAAACAATAAATCTAGTTAAACTAATTTTATTCGAACTGCTTCAAATCTCATCAGATCAATACTTTTATCTTATTCAAACGAATGTTAATTTAGTTTAAACGTTAATTATTAATTTAGCTGACTAGTATCTCGTTAGAAGATCAGATAATTAAGCTTGAACTACATGCAATCTCCTCTATGGGACCATAAAACTAATGCAACTCACTTTTGCTGACGTAGGAAAAATGTAAATCTCGTTAAAACGTCTAAAATGTGTATCTATGGGCTACCAATAATTTCATTAAACGAGTATTATTTCTTGTGTTTTAATAGATTTGCATAACTCATACGTGACTCTTGTTAAGGTAGCTACTTTAAAAAAATATGTGGTTAAGTTGATTTTATTCTAACTACTTTCAATACGACCAGAGCAAATTTTATGTAATCTCGTTTGTGTGATCCTCAAGCTCATGAAAATTATTTTTAGTTAAGCTGACCCAATTTTAAATTCCCTTAAAACGTCTAAAGTTTGTTTATGCGATCAGTAATTTCATTCAATGACTATCAATACGATTTCTATTTTTATTTCAACGGATTTAAATGTCGCATACACGACTTTTCATCTCTTTAAACTAACTATTTTAAACAAAGTACATCGCCAAACTGATTTTATTTTTACATCAAATTGCACCAGCGCCACTTTTATCTTATTCAAACGAATATTAATATAATTAAAAAACTCGAATATCATTCAATAGACTAGTAGCTCGTTATAAAATAATATTTCGCCTGAGCTTGCCATAAAATTGGTTAACATTGCTTTTGGTTGTGCTAAAATAATTTGAAATCCTCTTAAAATATCTAAAGTCTGTTTAAATGACTAATAATTTCAGTAAACAACTATTATTACAATTTATATTTATATTTAAATTGTTTTTCCGTTAATCGTTTATTTATGGCTTGCGTTAATGCATACAAAATCGTTCATTAATAGCTCTTATTAATGCATGATTTTTGAATTTTTAAAATCGTTTAAATATGACTCCTATTAATGAATGATTTTCTATTAATAAATGATTTTAGTAGAGGAAATCAAAGTTGCTATAAATGTCAAAACTTTTAGTGTAAAATTTTTGTCATGCAATAAAATAAAATTTTCTCTAATTTAATAAGATACGTTCAACGAAAAAATATTGTAACTAACTCGTGTGCCAATCGACGGTTTGTTATGGGCCAAAAGTCACTTTTCGTATTAATTTAACGATTTGCCTTATCCTTGCCTAATTCAAGGCACTTTGCACATTTCGCTCTAACTATTTACCCTATATCGGACTAATCCTAGATCTAACTTACTTTAAATAGCCTAATTTCAGTTACCCATTTCCTCAAGTAAAGTCACTGCAGGTTAGGCCTCACGTTGTACGCGTGCTATGTTGGTTGCAGATGCGATTTTTCTGCAAATTTGGAATTCTGGGCCTAGCTGTCAATTATCATTAGCCATTTTGACTTGTCAGAAGATGGATGTGGTGAAAAGCATCTTTGGTTAATCGATGCACGAATATTTGTAATTCGGTTTTGTCACGCTCATCCTAGCATGAAAATGTATATCTTGGTGTGAATTTTGTCCGGGAGACGTCCCCAACGTTTTTGTTGTGATACATTTCAAGCACGGACTTTTGTCCGGAATTCATCTGACAAGCACATGTAATTACTTGGGCGATTCGGAGCAGAACACCTAACGGTATGCTATTTTGACAATTATTGGTTATATTTCTAAGGCGAAATGTTGTCCCTTTTAGCTCCCTTTTGGTACGGGCGGAGAACGCACTCAGCTCCCCTTTGGTACGGGCGGTGAACGCACTCAATTCCCCTTTGGTACGGGCGGTGAACGCACTCAGATTAGGAAGCAGTCCTTTAGTATGAACTAACGCATCTCTGTTGGTGTGCTGCGAGCTTGGTAGCGCAGAACTTTTCGAGGCGTTTGGTTGATGGATTTGGCCCCTCTTGGAGAGCACTTTCTCCAGGCAGTTGCTGCAATCGGCTGGCTGTGAGTTTGGGAGATTTCCAGTCCCTAAAACAGGCTAGCAGATTTACTGGCCCGAGATCTCTACGTTACCTGCGGTAAAGCCCGTTGGATCACCTGGCTTCCTCGACATCGTGCAGTAGGCCTCCGATTTAGCACGTTCGTCACCTGGTGCAGTCAAGGTCTGTTGTCTTTGCAATTCCTTAAGCGTTCCTGTGCAGTTTTGAGCTCGACCAACTTAACCTGTGTTATAGGCCTCATTTTAATGTGTGTTTAATTATTATTCATTGTAGCGCTTGGGCTACGGCCAGATTTTGATAAGTCAATTAATTTACTTACTTTAATGTTGTGATAACTCACCTGCAGTTTAAAGTAAACCTATTTTGTAGTTTAACATCTTAATATTTGCAACTTTGACATTTCAAGCCTCCATTAGAGTGGCTGTGGTTAATGTAGATGCATAGGGACGATAAGGTTTCCCTTATGTAAATTTTGTAAAGCAATTCTTGCATACGCCTTATTTTAGACTCGATCTCAGTGGAGAGATCTGTCAGTTCAGTTGAACTTGGCTTAGTGCGGCCCCATTTTGCAAGAAATTAGCGAAATCAGTCCGATCGTTGTTTAAGCAATTATGCCCCTTTAGGGCGAGATTTAATTAGCGTGTTTCGGGTAATTTTGCGCCCCTATAAACCAAGATCTTGGGTAATAATGGGATTTGTGTACAATTGATTACTAGTATAATTATGTATTTTTGCAACTGAGGGTTTAGCGTTGATTTCAACTTGACAAACAAAACAAAACCTTAACTACCGCTTTAATTTGAGACGCGTTTGGTCATACATGCGAATTGCTGCGATCTTCGACTACTGTATTTATTTAAACTGGTGAGTTTAATCTGTGATAAATTTTACTATCTTGGTATATGAAATCTGGTTTGTGATATCTGTTGTTGTTGTGATATATTACCGAGCCTTGTTAATATTTTATTAAATTATATATACTCGTTACTTATGCCTGCGAATTTGATTTGTGTGTCCTTGTCGCTATCTCTAATTTTCAGGATCGCTTAGTAGCACCTTCCGTAGTGTCTTGTTTGATGATTAGCAAAGTGCTGGGTCACCTGCTACTTGGCGCCCATAATTTACTCATCGTTTCAGCTTACGCTTTAAGTCTTTTGTTCGACCCACGACCAGCTCCGGCTGAGAATCCGGTAGCCTTTGCTACTCCTTATTTTATAGTCAGAGTTAGGTAACAGGTTAATAATCTCAACAACGCTCACACGTTAAAATATCTCGATTATTAATCGCTCCCATTAACACACTTATTTGTTAAATAACTATTAAATGCCTCATATTTAAAATCTAGCCAAAATAGCCATTTTAAACAAAATATATCGTTAATACTGATTTGATTCGAACCACTTCCAATCCCGTCAGATCGACTATTATTTTATTCAAACGAATATTAATATGCACAATTTTAACGCCCGAATTTCATTTAACAAATTAGTGGTGCGTTAGAAAGATACAAATTTCGTTTAGACTACATGTAATCTTAAATAAAATACTGTTGGAGCAGGTGGTTTAAATCAAAAAACAAAATTCGTTAAAATCCCCTAATTATACAAATATTTAACAACCACTAAATACGTATTTCGACAGCTAAGCCATTTTTAAGGAATTGTATACATGTACATATCTTGTTTATGCGACCTTCCTGAAATATACTTTGCCTACGGTTAAAATAATTCAAAATCTGTTTAGAACGCCTACAACGTATTTGGAGGACTAATAATTTCGTTAAATGACGATTATTACGATATTTATTTAAACGATTTTAAATGCGGGGTATACGAAAATTAATCTCGATAAACTAGCTAATTTAAACAAAAAAACCTAAAATCTTATCAGAGCAACTTATATTTTGTTCAGAGAATATTTATAAATTTTAAACATTACAATTTTATTTATTACACAATAGCTCGCTAAAAGATCAGATAATTAATCTTAAACTATCTATAATCTGGTTTATGTGACCTTAAAACTCATGCAAATTACTATTAGTTTAGCTAAAATAATTCCTATTATAACGGCTAAAGCTTGCCACTATCGTTATTTAAAGGATTTAAAATGCCAGATATACGAATTTTAATTTCGTTAAACTATCTAATTTAAACCAAATTTATCGTTAAAATGATTTTATTGTCGACCACAGAGACTTTTATCTTATTCAAACGAACATTAATATAGTTTAAAATCTCGAATTTCATTCAACAGACTAGTAACTCGTTAAAATATTAGAAAATTTCTCTTGGACTACCTATAATCTCGTTTATGGGAGACTAAAACTGGCGAAAATTACTATCGCTTGGGCTAAAATAATTTGAAATCGCTTCTACAATATGTTTGGGCTACTAATAATTTCGTTAAATGATTATTATTAAATTTTTTTTTTGTTAAACGCAGACACGACTTTTAATATCGTTAAATTAACTACTCATAACAAAAAATCTCGTTAAAATGATAATATTCTAACAAGTTCAAATCTCACCACAGTGACTTTTATTTTAGTCTTGTCTACACGACTTTCAATGTCGGTCATAAATATTTTTAAACAACCTCTTCAATAGCGATCTTAAACTAACCACAATCTTTTTGAAAGCTCATTCAATCTTATAAACATCGCTTTTATTAAAATTAACATCAATATAATTTCAATTATAACATTTCAATCAACAGACTAATAGACCTTTAAAATGTTATTACATTTCTTTACGCTGTTAATGATCACGTTTATGCAACTTCATAGTATTAAAACGAAGTTTATTTTAAATTTACTTTGTTCAATCTATTACTTGTGGTATTGCAGTCTTAATAAAACTACTACTGATCTAAATAAATATATTTAACGTGATTTTATCACCTTGCTTATGCCATTTTAAATATCCTTAAAAAAATCTTTGAATTTCATTAAAACGACATTTAATATCCTGAATGTTGCTGCTGGTGGTTGAAATATCTTTCAATCTCGTTAAAATTAACATATAATATCGTTTATCTTCATCGGTGTTGTTATAGACTATTAACCAACTAGAATTTATTGATGAAGATAAAATATTGAACAATACACGTTTGCTTATGGCACATAACGAGACTCGTTTCATTGCCGCAAAACTCGGCTCTTAATCAAACTTGTATCGTTAATATCTATATGATTACTGCTATCATTTAAGTAAATTTTAATGTCAATAGATCCTTAAAACGATTAAAGTTTACTCAAACGACTATTAATCTTGTCTGAAAGCTATTAATTGGCATTTATCACGATGTATCGTGGCATTTATATAGCTTTTACTGTTTTTGCCAATTATTAATGCCAAGTTAGCAATCTTCGGTCTCGTTAAAATGGCCTTTATACTTTTAAAACAAACTCTCCTGAATATTATGGTTTTAATCTGATTTTAATCTAGTTTAAAACATCAAATCTTATGAATTCGAATTTAATCCTATTAACAATCATTTTTAGATTTTTAAACGATATAATTTCATTTAGCCAACTATTAACTAAAACTGCTTAAAATTTTATTCAAACTACTTATAACCTTACTTTTAATCTGGTTGAAGTAACTTGTAGTATCGTTAAAACGAATTTTATGGAATTCATTTTAGTTACATAACTTAAATTTTGGAAAATTTGAATTGTTACAAAAAGGAATGTATTATCTAGGTATTTATTTACAAGGGATTCGTATATACACATCCTATGAGAAATGGCCACAAAAATGGCCACCACCTGACCCTTACTCTCACATACAGTGGAAAATTTATATGCAAAGTAACCCTACAATATACACTTTTATAAAAGAGCCCGGTAATATCTGGCACCATAACTCAGACTTGAAAATGATAAGAAATGACGGTTGCCAGCGGCAATTTTGTTTATCAACTCGATATAGAACAAAAGCGTTTCAGCATGTGCGAGTTAGGCCGTGTCCTGTGAAAACTAATCATCGCAGTGGCAGATGGCTACGCAAGGGCAGAATGGGTTAGTTTTCTGAACTTGTTAGCATTCCCGATGCACTTGGCTGCTTGCCAATGGAGCCTTTATGCGCTGATTTACTGCTCGCCCATCGCCGTATTATGGAATACCTCTAAAATTACGATAGAAGCAAAATATTATTTGCTGAAGAACGGCCTTCCGATAGAATTTAGTAAATGCAGCTGTGAGCAATTACAACACTGTGAGCTGTGAGGTTAAATTGTGAAACTGTATTGCTTTAAAACATTGGAATTTTAACAATTTTACATAAATTTGCATCTGTTGCAGTAATTGTTGGAAAATTAAAATTAAACTGAACGATACAAAATGTTTTTGTTTTCACATAAAGTAATTGGCTGTTGATCCATATTTCCAAATTGATTTACAAGCATAAAGTTTGGATTTGGAGAGCTTTTAAAATATTTTGCTGATTAGTTTTTTAATATTGCTATATAGATCCCTTGTAAACTCTGGTGATAATTAAGTGTAATGAAACTATCAATAGGACAAGAAAGGCAAGTAACGTCCACATTCAAGCAATAATTCTCTCAGCAAATAATGTTTTGGAAATTAATACACCCTTCCAATATTTCAATGGGGATAATGTGTGATTAGAGATAAAACGTATGGAGAGATAAGTTTTTGTTGGTTTTTAGAAGTTATTTGTTGTACACTAACATTATGTAAGTGCAACGGAAGATTTTCGGACAACCATTATCTATGTGGGACATGTGACTAAAGTAATTAAAATTTTGTGGAACCTCTTCTGTGAATTTAAATGTAGACGGCGTACGTTAGAAGATGAACCGAGACCTGGACGACCGCCAGTAGCTGTTTGAACTGAAAAGGTTAGTGCTTCTGAAAAGCTACTTATGAAAACTGGGAGTATAACTCTAAGAGCTGTAACAAGAACTTGGAATTGGATCATTCGCATTCGATAACATTTTACACCAACACCTGTGTGTGAAGAAGTCGGTAAAGTATACATTTGTTAAGTAGGGGACAAACACACGCTTGGACAGATTAGTGCAGATTTATGTTAGGAAAGTTGCATCAAATACTTCAAAACATGTATTTAATATAGTTACGTGATGGGTCTCGGATATGTAATTGTGGCTCCGAAATTAAACAAGAATTAAGTGTTTGGGTTTTTGAAAATGAGTCTATTCAAACAAAAAGTTATCTGTCGTAAAAGCGCAAACTAACACATGCTTTCTTCAGACGCAGTGATCCAGTTGCAGTAATTCCTCTTGAATATTGCAACACTGCAATTTCTGACTGCTATAAAGGAGTTTTTCTTCCTCAACTATTTAAAATATTGTATGTAGATTGTCGAAAACCTCGTTTATCTGGCATTTTAACACAATTGAAACTGCAAATAAAGACGCAAAAACTTTACATTTCTTATATGAATCTGCAGTTCAGTTAGGCATTAGTCTGTCCTCCATATAGTCTAAAACTGCCACAGCGAATTATGTTTCTGTCCAAAGATTAAAAATCTGGTATGGCACACTCACACGACTTCCTTTTACAGTGATCTTATAATTAGCCAAAAATTTGATTTTACATTTTTAAGCATTTATCAAAAATTTTCAAAAATTACAAATTCTACCAAAACGGTACAAAATAGAGCGTTAGTTGGAGAGACAAATTTTCTCTAGAATTTTCAGCTGAATTAAAAAATGTAATAATATACCGGGTGTTTTATTTAAAATAAAAGTTAATAAAAAAAATAAAAGAAACCCATTTTAGAAGTATTCAACTGGAAAATCGCCTATCTCGCATCAATACACATTAACAATGTAATAAAAATGTAAAGTTTGAAAAAAATCTTTTCATTTTTGAGATATTCTGTTCACAGACAGACACACAGACAGACACACCAGACAGACAGACCAATGAACAAAAACATGTTTTTTTGGGTTCACGGGACTCGAAAACGTGAAGATCTGTTGAAAACTCAATTTCGAATTTTTGGGGTGAATCCAATACTTCCTTTATCGTAAAAGGAAGTAAAAACATATGTAGTAACAGATTTCCTTCCAAAAACGGAGTGCTGTGCGTATTTCGAGAAATAACTTCTGAGACTAAAAGAATGTTTTATGGCTACGATAGAATATTTTGAAAACCAATAAAGACATTTTCTTTTAAAAGTCCAGATTTCTCTTGTACCTAACAATTAACAAAACTACAAAGCAATTTAAATTTAGCGCAAATTTACTAGAAAGTTGTTGATATTTTGCATTAAAAGCGCTGAAAGCTAATCGTTCAAAATGTATTCAAAATTTCTAACAACTTTACTTCAAGTTTGCTAAAAAAATCCTAAAATTTACTATAAGAAATTGTCCGTACTTCTGTTCAAATTTCATTATACATTAGTTAAACTTCTGCAGAAACTAACTCATTTTTTGTAAAAATATACTGCAATTTACTAAGAATTTGCAAAAACTTCTTAACAATTTACCGCAATTCCTTTAAAAAATTTACAACAGTAATTTACCAACATTAAAGCCAATTGCTTGGAACATTTATTACGATCTAACTAAAAGGTATTGTAGACTTAAATAGAGAATTTTGGCGCAATTTTCCAAAAAGTTACTACAAACTTGCCAAGAAAATTACTGCAAACCTACTAAAACTTTGACAAGCTCTTTCTGAAAGCCGACTACAAACTTGCTGAAAATTAGTTGCAAGGAAACTCAGACTTAGCTGTACATTTACTGGAAATTATTGATACATTGCTTTAAAAACGCGTAAAACTAATCGCTCAAATTTATTTAGAATTTTCTAACAATGTTACTAAATAGAGTTTGCTAAAAAGTTTATTAAAAAATTCTAGTGTATTGGCAGTAAATTATCATTATACGTTAGCTAAACTCTTGCGCAACCAACTAATTTTTCAGTGTATGAAAAGTTACTAAGAATTTACACACACTTTTTAAAAATAAAAGTTCTATTGAAATTTTAACGAAACATTTGTCGAAATTTACCTGAAATCTATTATAAATTCACTGTAAATTTCTTGTAAAATTACTAAAGTAATAGTCAGTTTTTAAAAGTTTACTAGAAACTAGTATCTGTAAACTTGTTGAAAACTTTTTGCAAGCTTGCTTGCTGAAAAGCAGATGAAAGTTTGATGAAACTCAATTGAAAACTGATATTGAGCTACCAACTTACCGGCGATTTATTGAAATTATGCTTTAAAACACCGGAAATTAATTATTTAAAATGTACATCTAATTTGTGAGATCTACGAAAATGTGAAGCACAAATTTCAAAGAATTACTGGCACCTTTTTAAAAATTTACTAGAAATTGACTTAGAAGTACGTACACTTATTGAGATTTACAATACACTTTTAAAAAGTTGATTAGAAACCCATTGAAGTAGCTACCAGCTTGCTAAAACTGAACTGCAAAGTACGTCAAGCTAAGCTACAAACTTACAGGAAATATATTGCAATTTGCTTTGAAGGTACTAGAAACTAAATCCCCAAATTTTACTCCAAATTTGGTAAAATGTTAAAACAAGTTTGTTAAAAAATGAAGCAACTGTATTAGAACATTCTAAGAAATTGCCGGCAAATTTGTTCAAATGTTGTTACACATTAGCTAAGCTCTTGGTACGCCCTTTATTAGGGTTTTTCTTAAAATTGTTTTCAGTAGGTATACCAAGTTTTCAAAAATTTGCTAAAAGTTCACTACAAATTAGTTAAGAAATGACTGCAACTATACCAAAAATTACATTTTAAGGAGACTTTTTGAAACCTTGCTAAAAACTTTAAAAAAGTATTTATTGAGAATTTGTTGCAAACTTCCTATTGAAAAGGGTTGCAAGTTGACCTGAAACTTAGCTAAATTAGCTATACATTTACTAGAAATTTATGGCAACCTTGCTTTAAAAACGTGGGAAATCAACCTAAAATGTATTTCAAAGTTTCTACACAATTTACTGCAAGACTGTTCAAAACTTTCGCAAATTGGCTGCAAATTCATTCAAGTTTCATTGCCTACGTTCTTGGTGCAACATGTACAATTTTTTTTAAGAAATACATTTTAATTTGTCCAAACTTACTAAAAATGTACTAGAAGCTAGTTTAAGATGAACTGCAATTTTACTAAAAAGGTTGCAACAAATGTATTGAAAATTTTATTAAAACTTTATCTAGTTTCTTCAAACATTCATTGGAGGTTTACTGAAAATCTGTTACAAAATTACTACAAAACATTAACAGCTTTTTAAAGGTATACCAGGAACTTAGCTGTTCAAACCTGCTCACCTCTTGCTTCAAATTTCTTAAAAATTTGCCGAGAACTTACTGAAAATTGGTCACCAGTTCTCTGAAACTTTATATCAGATCAGCTAAGATTTTTATCAGTGCAGTGAACACTAATCGCCCGCGAAAGGCATACAAATGCAGAATTGGATTTCCAATAAAAGTGTAAACGTTTGGAAAACAGCTTAACGGCATAAATTGCTGGTGTCTAAATTAAAAGTTACGCTATTGTATCAGCGACTTCAGCATAAAACACAGAATTCAAAGCTCCGATTTCGGTGAAAATACACCATATGCGATCTGCTGGAGATCCGGGTCCAAGACAGCAGGTATCCGCTAAATTCTTTTGCATAACAAAAGATGGCAGTGCAAAAATCGAGGAATTCCGATTTGACATAAAACTTTGCCTGGGAGACATACTGCTCAGAAAAAAAGCAATAAATCCAAATTCCAATTCCTGGGCTTCAAAGTCGAGACAAAATGGATTATTATATTTTCGAGAAGACGAAAGATCTGATCGGTAGCCAAAAGGCCATAAACAACCTTCCTCTTGGGTAACTGCCACATATATACCGTCCGATCTATAAAAGAGGCCCCAGCGTAGCCCTTTATTTAAAGATTTTCGACCCAACTATATATTGCTATGAACACATTTTAGTAGCCTTACATTTTAAATAATAATACAATACAGATACTAATTATAAGAGTCCAATAAATGTAATAATTTAAATTTCAGATTTGTTATAAAATAGCGGAGGCCTTGAAAATAACATACTATCAGTTTTTAGAATAGCTTTATCTTTGGTTCAAAATAAATTAAAATCAGAGCAGGCTTGGCATTTCACGCAACAAAAACATAAACTGTAAAGAAAACAATTGGGGTGGTTTCTTCAAGAGGTTTGGTGGTGTTTTGCCAATCTGTCCCAAAAATAAGTTATTTCTAGCAGGGAGGTGATCCATCATGCTGATAGTGGAGGTGTCTTAATTAAAAGCAATAAAACGCAGTAGTCTTCTCCACGTAAGTTATTTCTGTTCCATTAAATACCCAAGTTAACGAAAAGTTGTGTTTTATTGAGAGATTGTGTCCTGGGTTATTTGTGGAAGTTTCCTCATGCATTGGGCCTCCGAAGAAGTAAATACGAGGCGTCAATTTGGTCCAATGGAAGCGATGGTATTTGGATGGTATTGTACGTAGGTCCAGCCAGTTTTATAAGTTAGTGTACAAGTGTATACGCAAGCAACATACGTATCTTGCAGCGGAGCCCTACATTCAAGGCTCCCAGCTTCAGTGAAAGCGATTCGGAAGGTCTTCGAGAGTAGCAGCCGATCATCAGGTGGGTTCGAGAGCAGATTTGTGCCTTGTTAACTGCAGGCCGGCAACAACGGCTTGTCCAGAGCATCGTGGGTTGTCCAGCTCGGGGCAGGTAGCCCTAGATTCATCGCAGAAGCCATCAAAAGATCAGATTTTCCACCTAAAGGTGTTGGTTTGTGACTCTGCTGCAGTGTTAGTCGTTAGATTATCTTAACTAACTGAATTAATATTTGAATTTGTATTCAGAGAAATAAAACACAAGTTTTAGTTTTAATTATCAAAACAAATATTAATGCAGTTAGTTAAGATAATCTAACGACTAACACTGCATAATGGTGACCCCCGACGCAACGGTAGCGCTTCTGACTGCATATCAGAAGGTTGCGTGTTCAGATCACGTCGGGGTCACCATTATGCAGTGTTAGTCGTTAGATTATCTTAACTAACTGCATTAATATTTGAATTTGTTTTGATATATAAAACTCAACTTGTGTTTTATTTCACTGAATACAAATTCAAATATTAACGCAGTTAGTTAAGATAATCTAGCGATTAACAATGCAGTGCATCGATTGGCGTCCCCTTTAACGTCACTTCCGGTTCGTGGCGTTAGTATAAGTGTTTTGTTTTATGAAGCAGCAGTGTTAATTGCGTGGACATCAAGAATTTAATTCAAATCAGGAGCCTGTTTATGTACTTTCTAGGCTAGAAAACTATCTTGAATTATTGTAGGTCCCATTAGTTAGAAATACTACACTTGTTAATTCCCATCAAATAAATAGCGGCATACACAGTGCTTACAATTAAATGTTTAATAGACTTTAACTAATTAATAATAGGAAATTAGTAATTTTCATTTGGATGTAGCGACCTAACCCTGAGATAAAGTCATTTAATTATAAATAAATAAGAAATTTAATCAGATATTAGCCGGGCACATTGCAAGAATGGATATTTACAACTGATTTATAATTTCTCATCATTATGCCCATAAACCAGTGGAGAGAAATTTAATTATAAAACCCTAATAGAGCCTGTGAATGCATCACAATATATATTATTAAATGGTATACTAACAGGTATAACATAAGTTGGCGTTTTCGTGAAAAATACTGCCAAAAATTTTTAAAAATGTATCAAATCTAGATTTCCATGGAAATTCGAATCCATACATATGTGCGTTTCTCTTAATTAATTCTTTTTCAACTAAAAATTACTGGTTGTTTACAACACTTATCATTTGGTAACACTTAGCGTGTCAGTATCAACATCTGTGGACTTCAACACCCGCACCAGCAAAGTATGTGAAGCTTCCTAAAAGCTCAAGAAAAACTTGTTAAAAAGCACTGGTATGTTTCTGAACTGTGTTAACATTTTGCTAATCTTATAAAAGTTTACACAACCACAGTAAATACTCGTATGTTTCAACAATTTTCCGCAATTTAGCTAAAAACATAATTGGAAATTGCCAAAATCTTGCAAACTCGCTGAAAATTAGTTTCAGGTCGCTTTTACTAAAATATTGATAACAAATCCCTGAAAAGGACCAAAATAAACTAAATTAATAAATTCATGTGACTTGCTACTAGAATTAAAATTCAGAGTACTAGATATTAATCAAACGTTTCTGTTTTGTGGTTTAGTGTTATTAACATCGATGCTAAATTTACGACATCATAAAATTGTTTATTGAATTTGCAGAACTAGGGTGAGTTCAAATGGATACTAAAATAGCACATTAAAGAAGAATAAAAACGGAGTTTCATATAGTGAACACATTATTTTCAAGCTGTATCAGTTCTGCTGCTTTCTGTATATAGCGTTAAAGTTGAATTTATTATTCTTGATAGTGTTCTGTCTTAATTATTTTATAAATAAATTAGTCAAAGTGAATGAAACAACACGATTACGAACATTTCCTAAGTTTGATTGCTGCGTATTTTCTCCCATTTCAACGAATCGCTGTGTCTCATTTTGTGCTGACTAAATGTCAGTTTGGAATAAAATTCTTCAGTTGAAACTTCTGCTACCGTTCCTTTCAATGACACGATCAAGTGCTAATCGCATAGGAGCAATCTGTTTCCTATTTAAATTTGGACCAAAATTTTGGTATGTGGTTTAGCATTGTCACGGAGAAGTCGAACGTTTCCTATTGATCGAAGTCAATACGCGGGCTTCCCTCTCTTCAGTAATATCAACAAATAATGACTATTAATAATTGTTATTTGTAGTGTAAGAAAATCCCAAAAACTATCAGCATCGCCTTTACTTCTTTGAATATTGGAAATTGCTTACGCGTCTATTGTATGCTTTGTTGTTCATATTGATTCAATAAATATTATTATTTCAAAACTTTCAAACAAACACATCCTGTACAAACCGAACTCTGCGCTTGTCGCCTTCTTTTATGTCAAAATTATTTGTTAGCACCCAGCAGATTAGGGTCGATTCAAGCAAAATCCCACAGAAAAGCCGGGGTAAACGGGGCAGAACTGCGCGTTACCCCGGATTTGCAAAGGCACATGGCAGGTAGAGAGCACACCGAAACCCCTGAACACATCCAATTTGTCTGGAATCGTAAGCTTTTGTCTTTGCAGCTTATTCTGTTTGGCTGTCACTGCCAGGGTGCACTTAGGATGGCGCAGAGCCCAAAGTCGAGGATCTGCGATGGCACCAATTCGTACAACGGTTCTGCTCGTAATCCAGCTGTACATTTATTGTATGATCTCACGTTCGAAGGGTTCCGATATAGAGTTAATTGATTATAAAATCTTTAGTAATGAACTTAGCAGCTTCTCAGTACTGTTTTACACCGTGTTAATGAAATAACTACACTTTACATATTTAGCCAGCTTAGGATTATTTCAAGGAATCGTTGCAATTGTACAAACTTGTTACGTGCCGGCAAAGTAATTTCTGTATTTACAATTTGAACAATCTGTAAAGTGGTTTAGACGAAACTTCCCTCGCGTGAATTTGATGAATTTGGAAATAAAAGAAAATGTAGTCCGCTGACTGGATACGAATTCTGCGCTCCCAGGCGAATATTTCGAGCCAACTTCTTGTCCGCAGCTAGAATAACTGAGCCACGGCGTGCTAGAATTGGAC
>CALNHX010007816.1:0-68745 GCA_940337035.1 Agriotes lineatus | reverse complement strand
GTGCTCTTTTGCTTTTTTCCTCCTGATGAAGCCCCTTACGAAAGTGGGCGAAACGTTGAGTTCTTCGATCTCAATCATGACACGGTCCAATCCCGGAAGTCGTTTGTTACTTAATGACAATGGCCGTGAAAGCCTCAAAAATCATCGTTACTAAGATATTCTAAAAGTTGAGTTTACATTGGGAAAAAATAGGTGTAGGCTACACAATTTCTTGACGACAACCGTACCTACCCATTAGGAATTGTTTTTAAATCAAATACTACGGTGAAGCTGCGCACTACTATGTAAATAGCAACGATTTAAAAACATTGTTTTAACTGGTATTATCAGAATAATGGGACAGTACACATCTTCTTTGCATAATGGTTGGCCATGGAAGTTCACAGAGTTTAGCTATGTAAAGTTGCTTTGTTGTGTTTAAGTGAGGTTCACTTTGAGATTATGGTTTTCAAATGCATTTAGTTAGAGAACATGGCAAGACACCTTCAAACGCAGAGTTGCCATATTTAAGCAGAACAAAAAATTGAACTTCAGTAACTTGCCTGTTGTATTCAGTTTCAAAAATTGTGTAATTCAAGACATTTTAATTTAAGTACAATGAAGGTCTTACAATACTTTAGATTTTATATATTTCCCACAGGTACTATCAAAGTAAGTAGTTCATCTGGCAACAGAATTCCATTCTGTCAAATGACAGTAAAATTGTTACAAGTAAATAACGCATATAGCCATAGTATAAACATAATAATTAAATTAATTTGCACAGTCCAAACAACAATGCGATCGATGTTCACCACAGATAGGTCGTTTGCATTTAACACAATAATTGGTTGTCATTCGACGAAGTCGGCTTGGGCAAAAACCACAAACTGTACGTTTGTTTTGAGCTTGGATGGGTGCTTCCGTAGGCATCTCAATTTCTAAGATATTGTAAATATCTTGCCTAATCGAACGCCTCAAAGTTAGTATATTCTTTCGTATCTCCAGCCAGGGTTTTATCAGCCCATCTTTCAAATTTAACATGAAATCCTGCCGAGACAACGGCTTTTGATTGGCCTTGTTCATATTGAAGCAATAAATGACAAAAGCATTTATAGCCGCAATATTTACGAACGATAACCACTTTTAAGAGCACAGCACATATTTTATTCTTTCTCAAACTTAATTGCCGATCACCATTAAAGTTAATTCATGCTTCTTCAACTAAATACTGGCCTTCGCTTTTACGCACTGATGATCCGCTTGCCCGAGTTCACATTTAAACTCATTACAGACGACTAATGTTTATAAAAGCGACAATACGTTCAATCATTTGACGGCAGTGACTGGATGATCACCCCGCACGCACATGCGTTGGCATTGGCTTGTTTCAATAATTCCATGGCATCACCGATTTTTGTAAAAATGCTAGTTTTATTTTTTTTAAAATGCTAGTTTTATTTTTTGCATTCCTTCGGTTATGGAAAATGAAAAATGGTTAGCAACAGTATGAATAGATGCAGTATTTTTTTCTCTACAAAAAATGTATTTACACTTTAGCTCTAAAATAATTAGGGGAGCCAATAATTGGACATTAAGAATTTAACACGAGATGAAAAAAAAATTGACCGGAAGTCGACCTCGGAAAAGAAATCCGATTTCCGGTTTCTATATATTTTTGGAATCTACTCTTCAAGCTGAGTCGAATGATATATATCTCGTCCTCCTAAAATATATCTCCATTTTCTTGCTTCTCAGTTAATAATAACAAGTGGCAAAAAATATTTAATTTCATTAAATTCATTTTTATTTCAAGTAGATAACATGTTGAACAGCCCTCGTATGTGTTGTAAAGTTATTGTAGCGGTAAAAATTATAATGACTCAAAACTGATGTGCCTGAACTAATCTATAAATTGTTACCGTGTACTTATTAGCACATAATTAACGTTTAAAACCATTTTAAAAATTTAAATTTCGTCTAGCAAATTACAGAAAATCGTTTTTATACTTTTTTTCTCAATAACGGTTGCAGATACGAAAAAACTGCAAGAGAACAAAAAGATTCTAAACAAAACAGAAAACTCAATTTGTATTTTAGAATCTAACAGCGGCGCACCGCAAAAAAGTTCAGGGGGAGAAAAGGAAGCATGACCCCTGAAAAAATATCTCCCTGTAGATTCTCACAACCATTTGATATGCTCAATGATGTAAGCCCTGCAGCGTAACCTGTATTCCAAATTTGAGCTAAATATCTCAAAAACTGCAGGAGCTATCAAGGAAAAAGTTAAAAGTTAAAAAAAAATTGACCGGAAGTCGACCTCGGAAAAGAAATCCGATTTCCGGTTTCTATATATTTTTGGAATCTACTCTGCAAGCTGAGTCAAATGATATATATCTCGTCCTCCTAAAATATATCTCCATTTTCTTGCTTCTCAGTTAATAATAACAAGTTAGCAAGTTATACAGGCTATACAACAAAGTAAAAATTACGGTTCTGTTCATGTGCAACTTAATAACAAAAATCCAAGGCTAACTTTCATGCAAACAAGGTATGAACCTATTATGTGTATGTTTACTAGGAGTAACAGATAAATAATGAGGTAATACAGTATAGTCATATTTATATCCATTCGGAGTCACTTGATACTCTAGTAACTTTACGTATGTCAATTCTTAAAAATTTTAGGGTAATAAATTACATTTCGTTTTGTAGGTTATCATGACATCTGCCAATTTTTAAAACAAGGTTGCTACGAGTTTTTTTTCTCTTATACGAAAGTTTTACATGTTAAAGAAAACTTAAATATAATAAAGATACGTCGCCTACTACCAGGAGATCAAGAAAGACTGACCGAAAAAAACTTTCTTCCTCGCAGGTGGTTATCAATATCTACGTCAAGGTTCTGCAGTAAAGTCTGTTTATCAGCTGTCAGTATTAGACATTGTTCTGTGCTGTCAGTGTCAGCTTGTTTGTATTTTGTAAATTTCAATTTTCCGTTCATTTCAATATTTTTCGATTTAAATAAGTAGTGTTATTTCACTTGAAGTTAGCTACTATAGTTCAGACCCAATCGGTGCAACGCGGCACGTTTTTACTAAAGGCATATTTCATGAGCGCAGCTAAGTCAATCATTTTTGATCTGCCGGTACATTAAACACCTGCTGAGTATAGCAAATTTTAAGTCAATTTGCCAATTTCTGTTCATGAATATTCTGTTATAGAACCTATTGCTTTTATTTGCTATTTGAAGCCTATTTCCTTGCACCATCTATTTAAGGAAGAAACTGAACATGAAGAATCTCCTCCAGATTCTTCAACCAAGCGTTTCTTTAGGCTCGCCATGGTTATAAATTCTTTAGCTACATACATTTTGTTTATAGTGTCCCTGATGGAGTTCTTGACTGCTTCGTCGACTTCCTTTATTGCATTCGTCACTTGTTGGGTCATATTTTCAGTAAATAATGTGTCGCATAGGCTGTTTGGCGACCGTTGCAACAAGACACGAAATAATAGCATCGAAGGCAAACCTAAAAGTTAGGCACCATCGTGCAATTTAGTTCGCGGAGTTTTTGGGATAACGCGAAAACCAAAGTGACAGAATTACAGGAGTGTAAAGTGAGGAGCGGAATGCAAGTGGCGGAAAGTTAGTAGTGAAAAACGAGAATAAGTGAATACAATACTGCGTATAACAGCGGACGAAGGCTGAAGCGGCGGGAGCGATACGCCAGAGGTCAAGCGCCGCGAGCTCAGATAAGCATAATCTAGTACTACAGCAGTTCCTGACAATCTAACCAGACAAGTAAACAAAGACGGGTCAACGCTTTAATACAAATAGAAATAAAACGGAAGATTAAAATACGCGGAACAAGGAACGGATTCGTATGACCGATAAGGAGGAAATAAAAGGGCGACAAAGGGCGAAAAGCGTAACGAGGGCGCTAGACTACTACATAAAAAGGAAAAGAAATATGGAAGACCCCAAAGATTTCGAGAGGTGGGAACTGGAGCAGACGGTTTTTAAAAAAAGTACAAAAGTCCAGAGACCACCCAAAAAAGACAACTCAAAACAGGAAGCAAACAGCAGAAATGGAAGCAATTTTACAAAAGCTAGATGAGCTAAAAGCAGAGCTAAAAACCGAGGCGAATGAAATCCACGCCGATCTGAAGGCTGACATCACGAAAAATGAACGAAGACTTTCAGAAGACGAAAATGGAATGGGAAAAGAAGGCGGAAGAATGGAAAATGGAAAGAGAAGCTTTCGGAAACAGAATCAAGAAGTTAGAAGAAAAACTAGAGAAGCAGGACAGAGAAAAACGCAGAAACAACGTGGTTATAAAAGGAGTAAAAATGGAAGGGCTACAGATGTCAAAGAGAGTGGAAAATTGTCTGTTAGATACTTTGAAAATTACTACAAAAGTAAAAAAAGGATACAGTGTGAAAGGGCAGGGAGATAAGCAAATAATAATTGCAGAGCTGGATTCATGGGAAAACAAAAAAGAAGTGATGGAGAGGAAAAACCTACTAAAAGACACCAACATTTTTATTGAGAACGATCTAACCTTCGAGGAAAGGAAAGTCCAAATGGAACTTCGCAAGATCATGAAAGAAGAAAAAGGGAAGGGAAAGAAAGTTAAGATGGGCTACCAAAAATTGATCATAGAGGAAGTACAGTACGACTGGGATCCTACTAAACAAACAATAGTTAAATACAAGCCAAAAAACTAGCAGATACACGACTGGACGGACCAACGAAGACGACAATGGCAGTGAATACGGACGGATAAGACGTGGACAACAACAGAGGATAAAGAACACAAAGACCTTAAGAACTGAAAAGGATCTAGCAGCCCCAGGAAAGAAAATAGAACCAAGAAACTAATAGTAGGTTTCTGGAATGTTCAAGACCTGAATAAAGAGGGAAAACTGAAGCAATTAGTAAAGGAGGCAAAAGAATATAATCTAGATATTGTAGCAGTGCAGGAAACAAATATAAAAGTCACAGTAAGCATGAAACTAAATGGCTACCTATGGTTTAATGGAGAAGGAGACATCAATAGACTCGGAACTGGTTTCCTCATAAGAGAGGACCTAAAAACTCAATAATGGATTATAAAGTGATTAATGATAGGACTAGCTATTTAAGGTTAAGAGGAAGTTATAGGAAATTAAGCATAATTAATGCACACGCGCCCACAGAAGAAGCAGACAAAGAGAAAAAAAATTAATTCTACAAAAATATCGAAACAATTATAGACAGTATTCCGCTTTTGATGTCAAATTGATAATAGGCGATTTAAACGCAAAAATTGGAAAAGAAGAAAGGAATCATATGGTCGCCGGTAAGGAAAGCCTTCATGAAGTGACAAATAACAATGGGCAAACATTAATTAACCTAGCAGCGTTAAAAAATATGATTATCAAAAGTACATATTTAAAAAGGAAAAACATCTTTAAAGCGACATGGAAAAGCCCGGATAAGAAAACCACCAATCAAATAGACCATCTAATAATAGAAAAAATTCATGAGAAAAGTGTAGAAAACGTGAGAACATACAGAGGGGCAAATATTAACTGGGACCACTTTCTAGTGAAGGCGATAATTAGACAAGAAATACCAAAACCACGGAAACCTTACAAGAACCGAGAAAGAAAATGGGACATACAAAACTTAAAGAATGAAAGGGAAAGACAACAATACAGGAGAAGGATAAAAGAAGAACTTAGCAACGTGGAAAGGAAGGAGGATGTCCAAGAGGAGTGGGAATGCATAAAAGGAATAATCACAGAAGGAGCACAGACGCTAAGAATCAAAACGGGCAATAAGAACAAGGATTGGTTTGACGAGGAATGCAACAAAGCAGTGGACGAGAGGAAAAAAGCAAGAATAGAGCTACTGCAGCGTTACACAAAAGAGCGGGACGACAAGTATAAAAAAGCTAGAATCAAAGCACATGAGATATGTAGGAAAAAGAAAAGAGGTAGACAAAAAGAAAAATTTGAAGAAATAGAACAACACTACTACAACAACAATACAAGGAAACTATATGAAAATTTAAAGAAAGAAAAAAAAGGGTGTCAAAATCAGTCGTTCGCCATAAGGAACAAAAGTGGGAAACTTTGCATAGGTGAGAAGGAAATTGCAGAGGCATGGGCAAAACATTTTGAAGAAACGCTATTAGAACACCCTGCATCTACAACCCGTTTATCGACACAAGATGCAAAGACTGCCGGACTAATCATAAACGAAGAGAAGACCAACTACATGATATTAGGAGATAGAAGACAAGAACCCAAGAAGCATCTAGTGGTAAAAAGTATCAAAAGAGGGAAGGAATATAAATTCAAATGTATAAACAGCGTAGTTTATCTAGGGGTGGAGGTAAACAGTGAAGGGGATATAACGCAAGCGATAGAACGGCGGTTAGTGGCGGGGTACAGGTGTGCAGGATCCCTCCAAAACATTCTAAGTAACAAAAACACATCGCGGTCGCTGAAAGTGCAAATATACTAAACCATAATTAGACCAGTGATAACATATGACAGTGAAACGTGGGTTCTAACAAAAGTTAATTGTGACAAGCTGGAGGTGGGTGAAAGGAAAATGTTTGGAGGAATCAAGGAGCAAGGTCAATGGAGACGACGAACAAACGCAGAAATATCACAGATCTACAAGGAACCCGGAATAAAAACTATAGTACAACAAAACAGACTTTGATGGGTGGGACACATATGGAGAATGGGCGAAGATAACCTCACGAAAAAGATATTTAGGACGGAGCTAGGTGGACGAAACCGAAGAGGTCGGCCAAACATAGAATGGTGGGACAACGTGCTACAGGACTTACAAGAGTATGGTCTAACGGACTGGGAACAAACAGTACAGGACAGGAAATTATGGAAGAAACGAGTCAAAGCCATAGGCCTGCAGGCCTAAAGCGCTGATATATATAATGTGTCGCACCGTATCTCGTCTTCTTTAATTTATAAATTGTGCTCACCGAGACATTTACCGCAAGAAAAGCACAGCGAACAACGTTGGAGAGTGAAACTCTTGGTTTACCATTATTAATATTGTTGTATACATAAAAAAAAACGCATAACGTTGAAAATTAATTGTTGTGACTGCTCGTTATACCACATGTCCGATGGTTTCTTTCTATTTTCAATTTTCGGTTCAACTCTTTTAGGTTTAATTTAGGTTTTTTGACCCTTTTATTGAGAGAACGGTAAAAAAACCTAAATTAAACCTAAAAGAGTTGAACCGAAAATTGAAAAAAACCATCTCAATAACTTACACAACAAATATAATCTGACAGATTAGAAACGTCAAATTTTAATAGTTTATTATGATACAAGTAGGTATAGTATTCCAACCAAAAATTGGAAAGCTATTTAAAATCCAGTACACCATGAAAAGTGTAAGTCATGTCTAAGTTGGTTTCATATAATCAGTAAATAATATTCTAATGTCAATCAGCTTTCAAGTAATGACAGTTCATCTGCAAACTGTACATGTAACTGTTTTGTTAAAGCATTGTAACATTGTGCATGATTTAAGTAGGTACTAGTTGAGTTTTTAAAACCGTATAGTAGCATATATAATTTTGAAAAACTTATATATCTTCCAAACTTCCCAATGCATCTGTCAAATTTGAAGGTTATTATCGAAGTGTCACTGAATGACAATCAAACAGTAATTTTATGAATTAAATTACGAAGTGACTTACTGTTTTCAATGCTGGCCTGATTTTAAATAGCTTTCCAATTTATGGTTGGAATACTATATATACATACATACATCTATTTTACTAAAGATGAACAGTGACAGTCAAAAGTCACGTGACTAATTTTGACTATACAACTTCTATTTAATGAAGTCCCTAAATCCAAGGAAAAAATCCGTTATCAGGAAATTTCGTAGATTTTTGGTAATAACAGCGAAAAATGTGCCAGTTAGTTTAAATGTACAGGTTACTAAGGTATTATTCTAAAATTGGCGTTTACCTTGGGAAAAAATAGATGTACCTAATTTTTTTGGCGATAACCATACTTACAACTGAAGATTTGGAAAATCCATTACTGAAGGTATAGTAAAAGGTCTTGCCTACTCCGTTCTATGTTCTGAAAATTAGTGATGATAACAATTTCTGGTTTGCTCTATTAAAGACCATAAATAAAAGACGCATCCCTTAAAATTGGACTTAGTATGATATTCACCTAAAGTGCTGGTTATTTTAAACCTACAGAGATGGAGTTCCGAAAATTCGATTTAGACAGTTTTTGCAAAAATATATTCATATTTTACTTTGCCAAATGGAATTTGATTTCATAAAATGGAGCATAAACCCTGTAAAAATTCGTTAAACAAAGAATTTCGTAAAATAGAAGTTCGTTAAGAAGTCCCTCTGTTGTGCAATAATAAAACAAAACTCAATGGAAAGGTTAGCAATGCTATTTTTTAGGAAGTTTGCAGGAATGAGGGACCTATTTGTACAGTTGATTTTGATTAGTTGAGACTGTCGTACAGTAGAGCTAATTTGGTGACTTTTGCTTTTCTTGTACTATTTTCATCATTTACCTGGTTGTAATACAGTTCTTATATTGTAAGGCTGTTTAAGGGTACCTACTTTTTGTCTTTTTTATGTTCTATGATTTGTTTTGTTTATTGGTTTGTGCCTTTATGGCAATAAGTTTTGTTTTGGAAGGATTTGCTATTTTCCTTCTAGTCATCTTTTTTATAATTGCTATATATTCGTAAGTGAGCTCTAAAACCAGAATTTGTACCTTTGTTTTATATTCAATCAGCCAATCATAGCTTTTTATTTATTTTACTAACCAATTTTAAAGAAACTGATCACTGGTACACTAGAGATCAAAATTATATAAAAATATATTCAGCACCTACTTTTATTATGGTTTATTTCACAATAGGAATTGATCATCACGAGAATCGTAACACAAATACCAAAATAAAGTAATTTTATTTCGAAAGCGAACAATTGTTAGTTTTAAACTTTGTTCCATACTATATACATTTATCTTTATCATTGTTCACTGCAGTTAACTAAATTGATTTCATATTTATGAGAATATTCATACAATGTTAATTGTATTCTATTGCTGTAACGTTTATTGTGATTTAATTCACTAGTGGTTTTATGTCATACTTTATTTTAAATTTATAGGAACCGGCGTATGTAATGGAGATAGTGGTGGTGGACTAGTTTTCCCACGATATACCAACCATAGTCAATGGGTACTACAAGGAATTGTAAGTGTTAGTCCACGACGTCTAGGTACTTCATTTTGTGACCCAAAATACTACACTATCTTCACTAAAGTTGGGATGTATATCGACTGGATTCAAAATGTACTTGGTAAAGTACATCCAGACAGAATTCATGATGAACGTGTTGCAAATAATGTTGTACTATAATCCTTACATTTCTTACTCTATGCCTATCTCAAAGAAATAAAACAAAATAAAATGTAAAATTATATCGAAATGCATATATTATAAATGTAATAAAGATAACACAATGAATAAGCATGAACAAACTATTATTATTTATACTACACCCATGCTTGCCACCCTACATACATTCTTCCGAGCAGGTTGTAATCCGTAGCCTGATCAATAAGACACTTCACTTGGTCTTCTTCTGATAAGTCATCTCCTTTTCTAGCACGAAAGTCATAATCTGGTTTTCCTTCAACCACATTAATATAAGCTTCTAAATACTGTTTACTAAGGCTACGTCCAGCTCTAAGTTCTTCTATCATTATAGTCGTTGGATTTGCTCCTAGCAATTTACGTTCTGCATGTTCTATTTTTTTATTTGGATACCATTCCTGTGTAACTGAGTTGGAACGTCTTGCAAATTCTAACCAATCCAAGGAAGGCTCTTTTATAAAAACATTCATGGTAGCCAATAATATATCCCGGCTCTTCCTAAATGCTCTTAAAGTATGTATCATAGTTTCCTGTATCAATCCATGTTCTTCTAACGGTTCTAATAAGTACAATATATGAGGTGTGAGTCTAAAGGGCACTAGTTCTGGTACTCCCAAAATTTGAGTTGCTGTTCCAAAAGCATGACCAAAATCAATACCAATGGCCTGACCATTGCACAATGATATCAACGTATTTGAAAGATGTCGATCGCCAATACCAAGTATCCAATGGGATATACATATAACAGCGTAACTTACTGCAAATTTATGTCGCAAAGCAAAAAAGCTTTCAGAATTGACACTTATATGCCAGAATGATTTCCTAAAAATATAATTAATGTAAATATTTATTGATCTTATACTTCATTAACTAACTTTAGCACATCTAACGGTAGACTATTTACAAATGTTCTATATTTGCAAATAGTACTATCACGACTGTATTGTTTACATGCACTACCATATTTTTCTATATCATTAGCTTTGTTTTTTTGACCTCGAGGAGTGGCTTTTTCTATCCAAGTGAGATATTCTTCAGTGGATTTATTATAATTTCGTTTATCTGCCGTTTCACATATACCATCCTCAATAAAATCTTTCAATTCTTTCGTCTTTTTTAACCACTCTATGATTCCTAAACGACTGCTAAGAGGCACTACCTGTAATGATGTTGCTACAGTTTATTATATATATAATTATGAAATTACATAGGAAGTAGAACGACAAATTAAAGAATTTTATATAGATGTAAATTAACGTTATTAACGAAACTACAAAATAATGAAAAACAAATTTACCTGGTATGTACAAATGGATAATTGACGCTTGTTACAATGAGAGTCATGTAATAGAATCTTATTCATTAAATTGAATAACTGTTCAATTCTTTGATCTTGACGTAAGTCTTCGCCAAATTTAACCAAGTAGTGGTATTCCTTTCCATCATTGCCTAGTATTGTTATCCTGATTGGTGCTCTTAATGATTTTAATAGCAACACCTACAAAGGAAATTTAAAAATGTTTTCCTTCAAGTAACATATATGTTACCGTTGGTGAAAATCCCATTACTTTAACGTGATACTGAACCAGTGGCCGTTTTTCTCCAGTATACTGGCCAGGTATTTCCATATTTGCATGCAGTTCTGTTGCTTGAAAGTGTGCTAGCCATGGACTATAATCTGTTAATCTAGTACTTCTTTTAAAATCCAATTCTTTTACTTCTCTTTCCAAACTTAACAGAGCATTTTGATAAGTAACACTATTAAATTTTCCTTAAAATAATCATCAATTAATAAAAATGCAATTATGGATTGTTAACCAGCAAGAAGTACAATTAATATTTATTATCCACAACCCATATATTATTACTATTATTATTCAGTATAGGCATAATTATACCGATTTCAGATGTATTACGTAAAGTAGGTTTCTTTTTCTATAAAAATTTTGAAGGTCAAAGAAGTTAGGGTTTATGTTGGCATTACTAGGATTATTTTAAAAAAATATGTTGGTAGAATTTGTTTTAGTAACTTTTAGAACTAAAAATTGGTGGGAAATTTAAAATCTGGCATTAAAGGAGGTTTGTTTTTAGGTAATCTTTCGTAAACTTCTTCTTCTGGCATGTTAGGCTGCAGATCCAACAGATCCTCTGCATACCTCAAAATTGCTTTTTTTACATTTAATTTTAAAAGATTCTGTTTTTTACGTGTATTCATTTTCAAAAAATAAAAGCTAACAATTTAATTTTAAATGTCAAAATGACACAAGTCCTTTACAGAAAAATCTGACAAAAATAAAATTTTCTAATAATTTTTAAAAAACAGTTTTGCCAATTTTATCTTGACCTTGAAAATTTTTATAGGAAAAAAACGTACTTTACTAGTGTTTTATACTGCATAAGACACTAGTGTTTTATAATTTATTAAGCACTGTCACTATCACCCATTTTCTTCGGCATAGCGCCAAGTTATAGGTTGGTATAAGGTAGGTATAAGAAAAATTAAACACTCGACCTTCGGTCTCGTGTCTAAACTTTTCGTGAATGTTTAATCTGTCTAATAAGGCGTATAATAAATAACTATTAGATCTCCTGTTAAAATTCCTATGTTTTCATGTAATATGTAGTCAAGTATCGATATAGTTTATACTTTTGGTTTGGTTTCTGAGAGTAAGTTCATAAAAATTCAGTAGCTTGTGCAATAAATTCAGTTTAACCGGTACATAAGTGTAAGTAAAGTACTTAAAGTTCACTTATAATATCTTGAAATTATTTAAACAATAAACAAAGTGATGTATTATCGCAAGAAGTAAACTATATTGATTCCCCAACTGTATATCTACAGAGTATTTCTCTAAGAGATCAAGATATAAAAATTACGCTAAATATGCGTTAGTAAAATGTTGCCAGTAAAATTACTGCGATACACGATATGCAAGTAAAAATTAGTGTTAATGCTTTTTTTTAATCAAATGACGAGAGAGTTTGCAGTTTAAAAATTGGTTAAAGTAGGTGAAAAAATTATTATCTATTAGTTATTTCTACATGGCTCACACAGGTTACGACATAACACAATAGAGACACATCCAGCACATTTTTTTTGTCACAACTGCATAGTCATTTTGATATGCATGAAAATAAAGCAGAGCCATTATTTTTAAATAAAAATGATATAATTCATAGCAGCCGCTAGAGTCAACCACTTCGGAGAAATCGGCCCCTCCATCACATTAATTAGTAATGTCTTATTAAGACATCTTTGGCTTAATCTTTAAATTTTTATCTCAAGAATGTACAGTAGGGTGGAACGAATTTTTATTTGCTCAAATCAATTAGCTTTGGTGCACGAAAGTTGATGGGTGATCACTAAAATTGCAAAATTTCATTTAGATGGGGTCTTAAAAACAGTTGTCTATTAGCAACTGAGGTGCCTCAATGAAGCTGAAGCTCGGTGTGTTACAAGGGGTAGATTTTAAATCAGTCAAATATCACAGTGACAACATAACCTATGTTTTTCCGTAAAAATTACAGTAAAAGTGCATCGTTATGTGTTTGTAGTTTGTCTTTGTTTACATAGTGCCTTAAACTATTAATCAAGGGAACACACTCCACAGAAATAATCAACTGGAAATTCCTAATTTATTATCGAAAACACGTGCTAAATGTGATATTTGTCCGGTGTTTGGAGCTGTATCTGCCGACGTATGAAGATGTGTTAAAGCAGCATTTGTACACCAGGCAAGAAATTAAAATAAACGGTCAAATCAAAGAACCCACATTTTATCAGGTTTCTGAAGTAGTAACAGTGCTTATTAAAGAAATTTTGAAAAAAGCCTCACTGCCGACTATTACTAGCGCACGAATTAAAGAAAGAATTCGTGAGTATCATGACAAGCATCGTAAACTTCTTAAATCTTACAAACAAAGAGAATGTGATAAATATAAGAGTCAGATAAAAATATTCCAAGAAGATGTAAGAAAGCTGTTTGATGTACCGGTTTGCAAATGTAAGTTCCTACAGATTTGTACCAATTAAAGAATGAGAATTTGTTACTGACCAGCCGAAAAATAAAAAAATTGATGATTGGTAGTACCTACTGATAGGAAGCCCACTAATCAAATTCAACAACGAGAGGAACAGAAACAAAGACAAGAAAGTTTTTTTAGCAGACTTTACATGTACAAACTAAGATCGCAGTACCAGTAACCAATGTAGCACACCTAACTCCAGACCACAAGATATAAAGGAACAAAACTATTCACCATTTACTATAAATTAGTAACATTGTTTTAGCTTTAGAAAAGGAACCCTCGTCATCAGTATCAGAGGGCTCTCCCAACCTTGCGATAGATGGGGGCTTTTAGATAGAGGTGCTGCTGCTGTCTTACCAGCGTTACTTTAAAATATGGGGATTATGACCGAAGATGACACTTCATGGGATATATTATTATAAACTTCGAAAGAAATTGTAGTTCGATGTTGAACAGGACATGGTATTTCAGGCAATATATTTAGATTTTAAATATATAGATGCAAGGAAGGATAAGACCAGGAGGACTGTATTTAGAAGTGGAAAGCGGTATCCTGTCATCGTTAGTGAAGAACATGTGGTTTTGATCAAGGAACCGAATTCTGAATACATCGGTTACATCACTCCTCCATCAGGACACTCTATTGACATTGAAAAGAACATCATAAGCTTTTTGACCACAAACGGGTATATTACAGATGGATTAGTTGCAGTAGGATGCGATGGCACCAACGTAAATACTGGATGGTCGACTGGTACTATCTGTCAGATAGAATTGCACTACAAGAGGCCCTTCATTGGTTTGTGTATCTGAATGAACTGCCTCTTAGGGATTTGCTAACTAACTTTGATGGAGCAACACATGCCCCCAATTGTTTTTCTGGCCCAATCGGCAAGGCTCTTAAATATTGCGTCTTGTGGTTAAGGAAGTATCATCAAATTTAGGGCAATCCCTTGCCCAAAATTGATCTAAGCTGAGCAACGAACAGGAATATTTATATAGAATCACTATTGCTGTTACTTCTGGTGAATGCAGCCAGGAATTGGCAAATCTCCAGCCTGCGCCCATGGCACATTCTGAATTCTTCATCCATACATTGCTTCAAGTTATCTATCTGACCCACTTCTAACTTTGGTTACATATACAGGGTGTTACATAAATATACTGACAAACTTTTAGGGGTGGTAGGAGACATCAAAACAAACATTTTTTGCTTTATAAACGTATGTTCAAAAACGCTTCATTTTTGAGATACAGGGTGTCAAAATTTGTAAAAAAAATGGTTCAATTTTTTCCCTCAAAAACGAAGCAAGATACGCAAAACCCTAAAGTGAAAAAAAGTTGTGTTTTTAGTTGCTTCATCTTAAATAAGTTTAAATACTGCAAAAAAAACCACTGGGTGTTATTTTTTTTATGCAAAAACACTAACAGGTTGCCCCGTTGGCACACCCAGTGAATTACTGTATCAACTGTAATAGATCCAAAAGATGCCTCATAAAGTTAGCAACAAACTGTGAATATTTCATTAAAATCGGCGGAAGCGTTCTTTTCTACAAATTTTAACACCCTGTATCTCGAAAACAAAGTGTTTTCGGACATGTTTATAAAGCAAAAAAGGTTTGTTTTGATATTCCCTACAACCCCTAAAAGTTTGTCGGTATATTTATGGACACCCTGTACATAGTTAAAGTATATGCATCTACTATCTGGTTTGAGATCAAGACTAAGTCAGGATACTGTGAAGGTTTGCACATTTCTGAACAGCTATCCAGTACAGCAGATATCTTCCTTCCAGCCATGGCTGTTATAGATTTTATTTGTTCCTCACTTGTAATAGCTATTAACAAATCTAGGAATGTTATGAGTATCATAACTGCCACACATGTTTTGAAATCCGAGCTCGTAGAGTGAGGCTTTTAAAACATCTAAGGCTGTTATAATTCATAACATCTGTGATTTGTTCAATAGTTTATCAGTTGCTGTGTGGTTATGGTTGCCATGTAGGGTAATATTATAGTATTATAGTAAGTTATGACCTAGTTACTAGCCTACTTTTGTATATGTAAACAAAGGCTTCATATCCTGAAACCGGTAAACATCAATTTATCAAGTCACTGTATTCACCTTGAAAATGTCTCTTAACTGGCAAGCCAGTAAAATTTTACATCCGTGCTCATAGATAAAAGATAGCATGCATTTTACATCCGTGCTCATAGATAAAAGATAGCATGCAAAGCCAGAGTTGTCTTCCTTAGCATGTGTCATACTGATGAATTTAGTTGCTTGTCAGTTTGACATTTCGAATAAATGGTAAATTTATAGTTATTTACAAGTGAGGAACAAATAAAATATTCAACAATACACGCAAGGTAACGGGTTTTACTGGCTCCAGAAGGTGACCGGCTCGCCAGTCATATCCTTCTGTCGGCCAGTAAAAACCCTTTTACCAAGCTAGTAATGTTAAATACTATAACAGCCTAGGTCGTTAAGAAATAGCAGAACTGTAACATTTTATCAATATTTATTCAACATGAACACTGGCAATACTGAAATGTATTGTTGGTGACTCTGATAAGACGAGTGTTCTAACACCCGTTACTAATACTATTTAACGTTTTCATTTAAATTGCGCTAAACTTTAAATTTTTGTAGGTGTTAGGAAAATATTCAACGACATACAGCCGTTATCGCATCTAACTAACTCTAACAAACAACGCCGATGCATGGAAAGAGGTGAAATAGTCCATAGTTACAAATTACATGAATAAAGAAAATCAAATCTCAACATCAAAAATGATAGAACTGATACAACAAAAAATACAAGAACTAGAAAGAAAGGCAGAAAAGGTTAACGAGAAAACAGAAAAATTAGCAAAAATGCAAAAGCAAACAAGGTTACTAGAGGAAAAACTAAAACACATCCAAAAAAGGATAGAAAATTTAAGAAGAACCAAAAATAGAAACAGCATAAAATAAAATACTCCATTGGGACCCTCAGACGAATCCAATCACATATGGAAAGAAAACCCAAAAATAAACCAGAAAAATATGAAACAAAATTAAAGGAACTGAAAATAAAATCACAAAGTTTGGGACATAGAATATTAAAAACATAAATGGAAAAGAAGACGAACTAATAGAAGAAATGAAAGCACAAAATGTAGACTACCTAGGAATAACTGAAATAAAAAAGAAAGGGAGAGGAACACAGGAACTAAAGGATGGATATTATTTAATATGGTCAGGAATAGAAAAGCAATATAGAGGGGCAGAGGGGGTTGGAGTTATAATAAAACCAGAGAAAATAAATAACATACTAAAAGAAAGATACATAAATGTAAGATTATTGGCAGTGGAAATAAAAATAGATGGGGGAAATGCATGGAATGTTATAGTAGCATATGCACTTAACGACAATGCAAGGAAAGAAGACAAAGACGAATTCTATGAAATACTACAAAGAGAAACAGATATAGAAGAAAAAACCATAATAATGGGTGATATGAATGGAAGGATAGGAAAGGATAACAGACACAAAGAAAAATATATGGGAATATACAGTGAAAAAATAAGAAACAACAGACAGACTTATAGTCTTCTGTATATACGAAATGACGTTACTATAACAAATTCCAAATTCAACCATAAAGATATCCACAAATACACACGTGATGTTAAATCCCATAATGAAAAATTAATTATTGACTACTTTCTAATAAATACTGAAGACTGGAAAATGGTAAAAGATGTAAAAGTCAAAAGAATGGCGGAAATAGGGAGTGACCACTACCTATTACAGATAGACATCTTTACATAAGGAGGAAGCATTGTATACGAAAATAGAAAAAAGAAAATAATAGAAAAAATAGAAAGCTACAAATTAAAGAATGAAGAAGATAGAAAGATGTATCAAGAAAAGCTAAAAGACCATTTCGAAAGAGAAGTAGAAAAAGATACAGGAATAGAGAATAGATGGACACATTTCAAGGAAATAATACTTAAATCCGCAAAAGAAAGCTGTGGCGTAATAAAAACATCAAATATAAGACATAAGAAAAGTAGATGGTGGACAGCAGAGATACAACTCAAAGTTAAAGAAAAGAAAACGGAATGGAAAAAATACCTGAAAACAGGGAAAGAAGAAGATTATAAAGTATACAAAGATGCTAGAAACGAAGTCAAACATGTCATAAAACCAGCAAAACAACAAACATGGGAAGAGTTTGGAAATAAAATGAAGAAAAACTATACAGCAAACCAAAAACTTCTATAGCACAATAAAACAACTAAAAAATAAACAAACGCCAATACAGAAGAATATAAAAGATAGAAATGGAAAAATTCTAACAGCAGAAAAAGAGATACTAGAAAGGTAGAGGAACTACTTCGAAGAATTAACGGAAATAGAAGACGAACAAGAAATAGAAGACGTACAACCCGAAGGAAATGAAGAACCATGCACTACACAACAGATAACATTGGAAGAACTTACAACAGCAATAGACAAGCTAAAACTAGTAAAAGCTCCTGGACAAGATAATATCATAGCTAAAATGATAAAATATATGGACAACAGGGAAAACAAAACTGCTAGACCTGTTAAATGACATCATAAACAAGAAAGAAATACTTAGAGAATGGAATATGGCAATAATCATGCCAGTGTACAAAGGAGGAGACAAGAAAGAGTGCACAAATTACAGATGGATAACATTAACTAGTATACCAGGAAAAGTGTTGACAAGAATAATAGAAAAGAGACTCCGAGAAAAATTAGAACACACACTAGAAGAATCCCAACATGGCTTCAGAAAAAATAGAAGCACCCACAACCTAATATTCATAATAAGACAACTGGAAGAGAAGCTAATTAGAAAAGGAAAAGAACTACACATATGTTTCATGGATTTGAAAAAGGCTTTTGATAGGGTGAGAAGGAAAGATGTATGGAATAGAGAGGAAAGAGAGGAATAGGAAAAGATACAATTAACATCATAAAAGCACTCTATAGAAACAATACAAACAAAGTACGATCAAACAATGAATCGAAGAAATTTGAAGCAAAAATAGTACTCAAACAAGGATGCGTATTAAGCCCCCTATTATTCAAGGAAAGGAAAAAAGTAAAAGTATGGAAATAGGCTATAGAAGCATGGAAAGAAGATTACTACAAGAGCTTGCATTTGCAGATGACATGATAATATTAGCAAAATCACAAGACCGACAAGACAACCTATTGATATACAACAAAGAACTTAAGAAAATAAATATGGAGATAAACACCAAAGAAACTAAAACCATGATAATATCGACAAAAGAAAAGGAACATAAAATAAAAATAGAAGGAAAACAGTAGAACAAGTGAGAAGCTTCAATTATTTGGGTGCAAAAATAGAAAAAAACGGAAAAATAGATACAGAAATAAATGGAAAAATAGGAAAAGCCGAAAAAATATACAATGCACTATGAAACACATTCCTAGGAAAAAAGAAATTAGAAAACAAATAAAAATAGAAGTGTACAAAAAAGTTGTAAGACCCTCGCTAATATATAGCAGCAAAACATGGACGATCAAAGAGAGAAATAAAAGTAAAATCACGGCCATGGAAATGAGATTTTTAAGATAGATAGAAGGTATTACAAGAATGGACATAATAAGAAATGTGACAGTTATAAACCAATTGAACATGAAACCATTAACAACAATAATAGAAGAAAGACAATTAGGATGGCTAGGACACCTACTAAGAATGGATGAAGGAAGAGTAACGAGACAAATATATGAAGTGAAAGTACAATGAAAAAACAAAACCACCAAAAAAGAGATGGGAAGAACAAGTGTACCAAGCAACAGAGAAAAGAGGAATACAAAGAAATGATGTAAAGAAAATAACGCAAGACTGAAAACAATGGAAAAAGAGAATAAAAAGGATAACAAATGTGACATGTAACTAGAAAAAAATATATAATTAGATACAAATGAAATATAAATGAAATGTAAATAAAATGTATGAAACTAATGAAAGCCCGACACCTAACGGTAACAGGGTGTAAGATTAAGATTAAATAAAATCAATGAAGGCAAAGGACCAACTCTCCCAAAATTTCTCTGCCATTCCCAACCAGTGGAACAGTATGTCAGATTAGTAACCGAAACATTTGCGACTGTTAATTCGATCCAGACTAAAACCGAGAACAATAATGCATAAAATTGACAAGAGAGCTGAATATAATCTTTTGTATTTTAATTTGTAGTGTTTTGTTCCTGTTATTTTTAATTTGTTTGTAATACTTTAAGTGCTAGGTATAGAAAAATGTTTTTATTTATCTTAGTATCCACGTAAATATATGTTAAGATATATAAATACACCAAAACATGAATAAAATGAAATATTTTAGAATATTTATAAACAGGGTGTCCCTGATTGTAACTTTAACATGTCTTTTCTCGATTATCGCTTGAGATAGGACTTTTTTCTTCAAAATACCGATTGATACATTCGCCCGAATACCTCCCAGTTCTGGGACACCCTGTATATTTAAGAACAAAATGAAAATATAAAAGTCATGGCACCTGAAGATGTTGTTGGAAATTATTAATTTTTTGATACCTTATCATTGGTGTGGAGCATCAACTTTTCCGCACCCTAGCTAAATGGATTGTGAAAAAAGTCAAAATTTACCTTTTTTCGCTCCACCCTAATGTACAGTTCACATTTGAACCATGAAACGTGGCATATATATTTGGATAATTCAACAAAGAAATGTTCAGCATGGGGATCTTGTAAATCGTAAAAGAGCTAGAGATTCAGGAAAATCAGGCAAAATGCTGTTATAATCCATATTCAAATTCTAACATCAGCGCAAAAGTAATTTTGCCATTATTAATGTACTTTTTTAAGCAGACTTTGAATGGAATGAATTGTAGGCCTTTTAAGTGTAAAGACATTTAGATTAACTTTTTTTAAATAGATATAGCTATTTTTCTAATTTTTACAAATATCTGCTTGATATGTTTACTACAAATTGCAAAGTTATAGGAAAAAAGCTGTTTTTGAATAGTAGACTATGAAAAAGCATTCAACAAAACAAAAGAATACCAGTGAAAAGAAAGGGAGATAAACAAATGAATACCATTTGTACCAAAATTTTGTTTTTTACTCTAGTGAAAATGGAACAAAATTAATAAAATTAGAAAACGGAATCTAGCAACACTTGTAAGATGCTAAATATTATGTCTCCTAGCATCTATTAGCATCCGAAATAATCATGTCAGCTGCATTGAGGAAAAGACAGCCCATTATTATTATAAAAAGATATTTCCCTCAGAATATTTTTTTGGTTATTACAGAATTTAAAAAAATACCAAAATTAATTAATTTAATTGTAATTTTCTCATTAATAAAAATTCATACATCTCCAACCACTGCCTCCTACACTTACAAGCCATGCTGTTGGAGATTTGGCAACGCTGCTAGTAGGCCAATTTTTGTACTGTTTATTTTTACATGGGTGATTCATATTAATATTTTGGACTGCTCCCTCATTTTTAGCGCATTTCTTGTAACGTTCAATTTTATATTTAGAATGCCACGAAGATGCTGTGTACCAACCACAACAGTACTTTAAAAGAAAATGTTATGCAAACTGTAACAACATTTTCTTTTCTAATGAACAAGATCCGAAAAAAGCATGGCTTCGTGTAAATACCATGAGAACGTTAGACCCCAACAAAAGCTGTTGTAAATTTTAATGGAAAAGACATTTGAAAGCATTAGAAATAAGAGTAGGGAACTGCAGAAGCTGATGCTGCATTATCCTTGATTAGCTGACAATGCTGTTCCAAGCGTATTTCCAAATTTACCAGCATATTTGTCATCAAAAGCTCTTCAAGAAAGGACAAATCCTGAATGTAGAAGAAAACAAATATGGAAAGACATGCATAAATAGTGAAAGTGTTTTTAAATGACATCAGCAGTTTTTCGAAGTTTATGGAACAGTTTACATCACACAAATTTAGATGTTACCGAGCAGTTAAGCTTATTATATTCAAATAAGATTATTTACAGCAGTAGCATCATAGTTTTTGCATATATCTTGTACTCTCAATCAGCAGTGGTGATAGAAAATTACAAACTTTAAAATAATTGCAGAAATGTTCTTTTATTCATGGGTTACATAGGTTAAGTTGTTTTATTTTTATAAATATACTGTTACACATTTGTATTGATTGATTGATTGATCATATGTTACTCTGTAATTAACTAAAGATAGCTTCTGTAATTGTGATATTTATTTACATGTTTGTAGTACTCGAGTATGTAAATAAATGTCACAATTACAGAAGCTATCTTTATTTAATTACAGAGTAATATATGATAAAGAGTAAAACTGTGCTCTTTAAAGCAAAATTATTTCAAATTGGAGTACTGTAATGTAGGACCCCAACTAGAGGAAGAAGAAGAACTACCAGAGATGCAATGTTGCCAAGTCTAACAGCATGGCTTGTAAGTGTAGGAGGCAGTGCTCCAACACTTTCTTACAGCAACTGTTCGTATAGAACATCCTGAAGGCAATAAAAATTTTACCTAATATGTGTTTTGTTTTTAAAGATTTTGTTCCATGCACATTAGACAAATAAATAGTGTATAACTAAATAAAGATTATTATTATTATTACTATTAAACTTATGTAAACTTACCTTTAAAAATATTTTTGATTTTTGTCGAGAACTTCTCAATTTTTTTAAACATAGCACCTTGCATACTTTTTGCATTTTTATAGTCTGGAGTTTCAGAATAAACTTCATCAAAGAGGTTTTGGTATGCCACAACAAAGTCTTCCTTTGACGTAGAAGCTCTTAATAGTTTGACTATGTGGTATCGCAGCAAGTTTGTAGGAGAAGAAACGCATGCCATAGCTTTTAAAAATTTATCGATTAAAGAATTACTTAACAGTATTTCATCCAAGCTAGAAACAGAAACACATTGGTGACAAAAACACAATATTTCTATTATTTCGTACTTTTCAGTTATTTCTTTTCCTAATGCCTCCAACATCATCTTCTTTTAGTTTGTACATTTCCCTACTCAGCCTATAAGGATACATAATTGCGTGAGGATACATTTTGGCAATTTGCAATAAAATATCAGAAATCGAAAAAATGCAAGGGGTGTCCAAATTTGCCAACAGCTGAGGAAGCCATCCTAGATACATCCACGTTGGAATTTGGGAGCTCTGAAAACAAAAAAGACAATGTTTCTAGTTTGAATTAATGTAGTAATACGAGGGAATATGAAAATCTAAAGAAATTTTTGAATTAAATACTGTCTGCAATATCAACTAAACATTGAAAACAATGTAAATGTAAAGCAACATTACGATAGATGATAAGTGTCAACATGCATCGCACAATATTTCGTAGTTAATATTAGGTGAGTAGTAACCGTATAAAAATGTAATTAAGATTACTTTGGGTAGAAGAGATCATACCTGCTAAAATCTAGTACCTATAGTCTGTTCACTAAACATAAAAACACAAAGTGGCCTTTGATTTCTAAAATTTCATGAGTGTACTTCCAAAATGCATCTTTTGTCTAGGAATGTACTTACAAAAAGTTATTAAAACAAATAGGTGAAGAGTGTGACATTTAATTAGCATCTGTCATAACTAATTTTAAGGATGTTAAACAAATACTGTGTTGGATACTATTGATGTAGAATTTATTAATAAGTATTTTTATTACATTTTATAAAAGTTCAGGCAAGAATTTTCGGAATAGTATGTACTTTGACACTGAATTAATGATATTTATTAATTGTCATTTTTCAATTCAATGTCGCCTTTATGCAAGTATGGAAACCTTTGTAAAACAAAACACAGAATCCCTAGCAGACAAATTTTACGTATATGCCAACTTAAAGAAAATTTATGTTTTTGTGTTTACTGAATGGCTAATAGGTACATTGATTCCTGCTTAATATTCTCTTGTTTATTAAAGTTCTGTCATGATAATAATAATAATAATAATGATGTGATATTGTTTTTAAAAGATGAAACTTTGTAGACTAACAGAATTAAATGAGCAAAAACTTTAAAATTACTAAAATGTTACGAAAATGAATATGCATTTTAATATTTTTTTTTAAATATCATATATTTCTATAATTTTTATTTATATCCCCTACAGTGAGTCTGACGGCATGCGCAACGAAGAGAAATGTCAATGCTAAATTGTTTGAACAATCAACGAGGGCCGTCCTCGCTGACTATGCATTTGTCACATCTTGTCTTTTTGTGCACATAACACGTATTCATTTACATCGTTCTGCTCAAGTTATTTGTGAACTTCGGTTACCCAATTATTGCTATATTATAATTCAAGATTCGTTTTCGCTTACAGTACAGTTTTATTTTTGCTCTAGCCAAAATTAAGGAACGGTAGCTTGTTTTAGGAAAACGCAATATTTATTTAGGTGTAATAATCACAACTGCTTTGGAATAAAAAGTTTTTCGCACTCAAGTTGAATTGTTAAAACATCAATTTTGTTAAGTTCAGCAGAACATTTTCAATGAACAATTATTGGAATTACTGGAATTTCTCTACAACAGGAATAACATTGTTGCAGGCTATTTCTAATAAAATCTTTTTGCTAATAAAAAATTACAAAGTACCAGAATAACGGGCTTTTTATTATGTTCCACATACCGTCAGATATCTTGTATTGTTGCCAAAACTGAACAGCAAACTCAATTTTCTATTAAAATAATATAGCAAAAGTAAGATACATCTATTTAACATATTTTATATTACTTTCTTTTACAATCAAGGAAATATTGAATTCACCCAAAAAATTCAAAATTGAGTTTTCAACAGATCTTCACGTTTTAGAGTCTCCTAAATCCAAAAAACATATTTTTTGTCACTGGTCTGTCTGTGTGTGCGTCTGTGAACAAAATGTCTCAAAAACAAAAAGAGGTATGGCGTTGAAGCTTCATATATACGTTTTGTGTAATATGTAGATGAAACAACAAGCCTTTGCAAAAAATCGCATAACCGGAAGTAGGTGTTTACTCTTGTGATGTTTCAATTTTTTTTGGATTTTTTAAAAACAGCTCAAACGATTTTTTTCAAGGTTCACATTTTTATTATATTTTTAATGTGTATTTTGTTTATTTTGTTTATTTTGTTTATTTAGTTCTTCCTCAATACAAATTTGTTTGAGTGTGTCTTACACAGAATTACAAAAGCAAAACAATTACATGTACAATTATTATATCTACAAAAATCACTAGTTTAGGTAAATAATCACAGTCTATAAAACATTTAGAGGTTACTTATCACATTTTTAGTAAATTTACAGATTACAATTTTCAAAAAACTCGGACACATCATAGAAAGCTTGTTCTACGAGGTAGTTCTTTATAACTGATTTAAAGCGCTTCGCAGGTAAATTCCTAGTGTTTGCGGACAACCCATTGAACATCTTAAAAGCTGCAAAAAAAGCTGGTTGTTTTTGTGTTCGGGTACTGCGATTGAACGGTAGCACTATTTTATCCGCTTGGCGTGTGCCGTAATCATGAGACGCATAACTAAATTTAATTAAATTTTCTTTAACATACTTTAAACATTCATAGATGAACAGACAAGTCACCGTTAATATTTTGAGTTGCTTAAAAAGTGGTTTACAATGATCCATGTAATGTGCACCAGCTAGAAGTCTAATAACTCTTTTTTGAATTACCAACACTTTTTTGCAGCTCGCACTTTCGCCCCACAGTAGTATACCATAATTTAGAGTACTTTGGAAGTTTGAAAAGTAGAACGCTTTAACTGTATCTGTTGATGCTACTTTCAGCAGTCTTCTTATCTGAAAAGTGCAAATAGTCAGTTTATTGGCAACGTGTTCGATGTGATTTTGCCAATCCAGTCTTTCGTCGATGACAAAACCTAAGCAGGTAACAGTATTTTTGGATGTCATTCGGTTATTCATAGTGAAAGTGACTTCTTGCGTTTTGTCTGGGTTCATTATCATGTTGTTGGCTATGAACCACAGCTTTGCATCATAAATTGACTGTTCTTGAGATAGTTTACGGTCGTTCATACACTGTGATGTATTAATTAGCGTCGTATCATCCGCAAATAACACTATTCTATCAACTTTACAATTTACAGGTAAGTCATTTATGTAAAGTACAAATAGTAAAGGCCCCAAGATTGAACCTTGTGGAACACCCTTTACTACTGATGAAATTGTAGATACTTCGTCATTTATTAATACTTGTTGTTTCCTATTGGACAAGTAGTCTCTGATGAGTAATTGTGCTGTACCTCTAATGCCATAATATTCCAATTTTACTAAAAGATTATGATGGTCCACTCTATCAAAGGCCTTGCTTAAATCCAACAGGGTTGCTCCAGCCAATTGTTTATTATTGAAGGCGTCCACTACCATTTGTACAATTTCCAGTACAGCAGTAGTTGTTGATTTTCCCGTTTGATAACCAAACTGACTCTGATTTATTATGTTATGTTTATTTATAAATTCCAGTAAGCGTTTCTGTATAATTTTTTAAAATTTTTTTGACATAATTGGAACAATCGATATTGGCCGAAAATTGTTGACGTTATTTGTATCGCCCTTTTTATGAATAGGTGTTACTCTGGATATTTTTAGAACATCCGGGAATACTGCTTCAGTAATACACTGATTGAAAACTTCTGACAAAGGACTAGCGATTTCTTCAGCTACATTAACCACTAGTTTTGTGTTTATCCCATAGATATCTTTTGTGTTGGTATTTTTTAAGGTCCCAATGAGTTGCAGTATTTCATCTGCTGAAGTAGGTCCGAGATATAACGATTCTCGAGGGGATTGTAGCGCATTCCTTAGTAGTGCACCCGAATCCGCACAATTTATACTACTCTTGTTAATATTTTCTGAGCCAACCGTGATGAAATGTTTGTTGAACTCGTTGGCCGATATATCGGTTTTGGTACTGCGTTTATTTTTAAATTCTCCATTGATTATATCCCAGACCGCCTTGCTCTTGTTGGCTGCATCCTGAATATAATTACTATTATATTGTTTTCTGGTGCTTTCAATTTGTTTTCGATACTGCTTCCTGAACTCCGTTACAGCTATCCTGGATTCTTGTCTTTGAGTGCATTCCTTGATTATCGAAAGAGCATGAAGTGTGTTCCTCATTTTCTGAATATTTTCGTTAAACCAATTAAGCGTTCTTAAGCATTTTTTATTTGATTTTTTCTCTGGAAAGCAGGTGTAAAAGGCATCTAAAAAGAAATTATGGAATGCCCTATATGATTCCTTTGCTGTTTCTTTGTTACAGACAGTATTCCAGTCTGTATTTTTTAATTTGTTCTTAAAACTCTCTAAACCGGATTGCGTAAGCGATCGGAATTTTATGTTTATATAGTCGGAATCTATGTAGCTACGATGTAGTTTGAATTTTATGCCTTTGTGGTCCGATAGCAACGGATCTATTACTGTTATAAGATAGCATTCCTCATCAATATCAGTGAAGATATTATCTATAACAGTTGCGCTATACTTGTTTACATGTGTTGGAATATTATTTGTGATTGTTAAATTATATGTATTTAGAATGTCTTTTAGTGTATTGGCATTTGCGCTTTGCGCGCCCATATCAATATTTACATCGCCACTAATAATAAGTTTCTTGTTGTTCACTAATAAAATATCTAAAATGGACATCAGTTATTGGTTAAAGAAAATATTGAGATCACCATCTGGTGAGCGATAAATGTTTATAACAATTATTTTTATGTCGATTAATTCGATGGCCGCAACTTCAATATGTTTTTCGCTACTCATTTTAGAAATATATTCTAGTTCTTTAAATTTTGATGTGAGATAGGTGATTTTTCAGTTGAATATTTCTAAAATGAGTTTCTTTTGCTTTTTTCTATTTTTTTGTTATCTCCTATTTTAAATAAAACACCCAGTATATTATTAAATTTTTGAATTCAGCTTAAAATTCTAGAAAAAACTTGTCTGTTCAACTAACGCTCTATTTTGTACCGTTTTTGCAGAATTTGTAATTTTTGAATATTTTGACAAATGCTTAAAATTTTTGGCTAATTATAAGGTCACTGTAAAAGGAAGTTGTGTGCGTGTATCACACCAGATTTTTACTAATATGCTAGTAAATAAAATATTGTATGCACCAAGGGAGATATTCATGTTATTTACCTTTGGTTGACTTACAGACCTCAGGGAAAAACATTCATATCTCCCTTAATGCATAAATATCTACTTTACAAGAAATTGACACCTACTTGATTTTCAAAATAGTTTTCATGAAATTTATAATTTCATCGGTTTAAGGTTTAAAGAACCCTTTTTATGAAAATTAGAAAAAATCTTGTATAAAACTTTCGATTTCGTGTGCGAACTTAATGCCCGACGCATAGTAGAGGGCATTAAACACACAAGGGAGGAAATGAACCTACGCTCCAGTGATATATACAGGGTGTTATGGAAATGTGCAAATATTTTAACCAGTGATAAGAGCTCACCAAAAGGAACAACTTTTCTATTTATTGTTTTTCATTTAATCGCATATTTTTTCAATCATTTATCTCCCCTAAATTTCACGAGCCGCTTTGTAAGCAAATCTAAGTTAAAGGTGAACGACACAAACATATTAAAACTACAAAGTTCTTGCACAAAAAACATGCGGTCAATAACTTACCTACCTCAATTGATGAAGTACGTTAGTGACCAGAAGGTTTTATCAGTACCTATGCAGTTTTTGTTGGTTTGCATATCAAAGAAATGTTTTTTGTGTTTTGTGCTATTAAATTAAAATATTATTCCATAGGCGGCTATGCATTTTTAGAATAAAATTGTTTTGAATTTTAACTCAGTTTTGAGGGCGTTTTCGAAAAAATTATAAATAGAGAAGTTGTTTAGTTTAGCGAGTTCTATTACGGGTAAAAATATTTGCACTCATTTCCATAACACCCTGCATATATACACTGCTAATATACAGAATGCGAACATAGGCAGTCAAATGTGCTAGAATACAGTTTATGGGCTTTGTATGTGTTAGACTGAAATAGACCTATATGCAATTAACATCTAGCATCCGCAGAATGAAGGTGTTTTGTTTTCAGAAAACACTGAATCCTTGGATACTAGATTTTAAATCGAATATGTATATTTCTGTCTAACGCATACAAAGTCTATAATCTGTATTCTAGCTTATTTGACTACCTATGTTCGCATTCTGTATATTAGCACTGTATAATGATTTTTTCCGCCAATCGTACTAGAACTGACACATTATTGACAAAATTTTGTCGAGCAAAGTCAAACATTCCATTACATCAGCCGTTGCTAGGTAATTTACAATAAAACTGTACAGGAATAATATTCCCGGCCTAGGCAGGGAATATTTGAGTACTATTTCCTAATTGTTTTAATTACGCCGGCAGCGTCCGCGCGTTGGGGAAGTTATCAAGTTTAAAATTCGCTTTTAAAGGCGGAGTTTGAATTCTCAGGAATGCGCATGAGACGCGTAATACTCAGAGTGAGACTATGTCAGCGCCGTAATGTTTTCGGCCGTTCCCAGGCCCTACTAGCAATATAGTAAGTAATACATATATGCTTAAAACTAGGCCGCAAAAGCAGACTTTCTACACAGTGAGTAGATACATTTATTTTAAACAGATTTGTAAACGTCACAATAAAAAATTCTTCAAATTCAAGTTGCACGATACAGTTCACAACTAGGTTTTAGCATGTCGTAGAGTAGCTTTAATTGTAGTAAAAACCTACTCTTCAAAACTGATACAAATGCAAAAAATCATACTTATGGAAATATTTTGTTTTATAAAAATACGAAGACACCACATCGAATTCTAAATTTCAATCAATACTTAAAATAAAAACGCATAATAGTAAATATTTTTTTGTTAAATCTTACCTCATTTAGGAAAGTATCCTTATAAGAAATGCCAATATCTTTATTTAACAGACATGGAAACAGTTGCTTGCCTTCAACGGACCCTAATTTCATGGATCTTAATACATATAAAATAAAGCTTTCGTCAAACTCTGATTTCTTTTGCACACAGTAAGCCAATTTCACATATGCATCTGCCATGTGCCTATATACTTTTAAGTTGTCGTTCATCATCATATTTCCAATTTCGTTTTCGCAAACATCAAGTGAATGTTCCAAATGTTTTACACCATACTGCCAAACGTCGTCTTTGTCGTTTAATGGGAAATCACCTACTAACTTCAGCAAATCTTCTTTTCTATCATTGAATAACGGCTCATTAGAAAGCATTATTTTATATAATTCCTGTGTTAAATGATATACATGCTCTTTTGTATGAATTGTGTAACACAATATATCATCTTCAGCAGAACATATCTTGGGATTACCTAAAAAAAATTATTTAATTTCAGTCATGCTTACAGCTACAATTTGAAGAACTGAACACAGAAAAATGCTCATACGAATAACTTCTAAATTTATATAACATGAAAATGATTTATTAATGACTTAAAAAACCCTGACTGACTTGATTGTTCATTAACTATATACACATAATCTTTGATAATATAATTATTTCTCATAATGGTTGATTTACAGAAATTATTTCTCACAATGGTAATTTTAAACATGCTCGGAGTCTCAAGCCGATCACAATTCATGCTAGTTGTTTTAATGTGCTTTGTGAATTAATGATCTAACACAGTTAAGTTTACTAATTATATAAACAGCATCAGTGTTTTAATAAAAGCTGATCAGCAAACATCTTTAAGGAATATATCATTCTTGAAGTATATTTTGGTTCATAAAATCAATAACAGGCATAGTTTTTATTAAGTTTCTGTTATGTATCGTTTGCGTTAAATTGTTGTCTTTTTTGATCAGTTACAGAATCATTTAAATTAAACGACTACATTTTCCACGGTCTACCAATTATTATTAGATTTTGAATATGAATATATCAAAAATCTGTAAATGTTTAAACCTGATTTTACTTGATATCGCGACACAATAGGCCCATGAGACAAGAGTATCTTTTTGTTGTCAAAAACTTCAGGCTACTACATTTTGTTATCAAAATTGATAAAAACTCCAACACAAAAAAGTTGGGGCAATATTTTCCTTAGCCCCCCCCAGTTTTACCCGTCTATGTGCATTTTACATTGCCAAGAGTAATTTTATCTTTTTAAATAGAAAAAGTTTAGTAAGTGTACAAAGTTTCAAATAATTATCTTTGAACGTTTCGAGAATTAAATTAAATTAAAAAAAAAAATCCTCAGCACTACACTTTTAACACCCTGAATCTGGAAAACCAAGGATTTTTCGGCCTATGGTTATATAAAGTTTTCTTAATATTTCCTGTTCTAGAATTCGCTATTAAAGTTTGGCAGGCTAATTTTGGGACACCCTGTATAGGTAACTTCATATATTTGTTGTATTTTTAAGTTTGTAAATATAATTCTTTGAATTTATCTATCTTCAGTAATTATTTAATATTGTTCGTTTTCTTTCATTTGTTAATAAATATATTTGCTTAATTATATTATATTTTTAATTTTTAATATAAAAAAGCAGTTTTTTAACAATGTTTACCTTTTTCTAATACTTGACGCATATTTTGTGAAATTTCAACAAGTTTACGAAGAAATTGCATATAACTAAATTTGTAGCAAATTAAATTTCCTTTTATTTATTTTTGTTTTGTTTTGTTTCCTGATTCTTACTTTTGTTACAACTTACAAATGATCAGTGTGCAAACTAGTTCCTCTGAAAGATCTTACGTCATTTACAGATGCTGCATCTTTTCTGGAGATTAACACATGATCTATTTGATTCCCTCTGTTTGTACCTGGGATTAGCCATGTCATCTTATGAATTGGTTTGTGTTGGAACTTCGTACTACTAATTACTACATTTGCTGCTGCTGCAAAATTACACAACCTCTCCCCATTGTTATTTGTATTGTCATGTAACGTGTCTTTTCCTGCCACCGATCTATAACATGTTTCTTTACCAATTTTGGCGTTAAAATCTCCTAAAAATATCAAAATATCATGCTAGTTTATTTTTTCATACACGTCTTCTAGCTGATTATAAAATTGTTCCTTTTCGTTTTCATATGCTACTTTTGTTGGTGTATAGCAGTTTGTAAGTCCATTAACTATAAATCCAGTACCTTTGCTTCCTTGTTTATTCTCTCCTGCATATAACATCAGATAATCTTTCTTTTTTATTTCTCCTGCTCCTTCCCATCTAATTTCTTGCACTGCTGCAACATTAATTTCATACCTTTTCAATTAATTTACTAATTCTCTTGTTTTTCCTGGTGCTAATAGGGTATTTACATTCCATGTTCTCTTTTGTTTTTTGATTTTTATTCTTTTTTTATTATTTAATGTGTTTTCATTATCCGTTATCATAGCCAAGGTCATCATCAGTGAGGGTAATTGTGTTTTTAAATGTAGTTTTTTTCATCCGGGTTCAATTTTTCCTTAAATTTCAATTTCGACTCCGTCATATCCCATTCGTACACATTTCCATCAATAGTTATTTTCTGGTATCCTATTTTTACTCTACTTCCAGCGTTCACTTTTTCTTTTGCGTAGTTTCTTATTATTCTCTGTATTTCCATCTCTTTGCTGGTCAGGTCATTTTCAATATATATTCTTTTACCTTGGAGTCTATTTTCATTCTTCATTATTTCCTTCTTTTGTTCCCACGTTGACACCTTGGCTACTATTGCCTGTTTTTCCTCATTTTTTCCTATTTTGTATGCTTCTGTAATGGTTGTATTAATGCTGAGTTCGTTTTTTATCATATTTTCTACGTTTTCTCTTGTGCCCCACTCTTCCTTAGTTTGTACGCTTTTAATTATTATATTTTGTCTCTTCTTTTGCTTTTCTTGCACTTCTACTATCTTTTTTAAAACTGGAATTCTTACTTTCATTTCTTGTCTTTCTCTATTCCATTCTTCTTCTTTTCGTTTTAATTCTTCTTGCACTTCCGTTATTTTATCTTGATATCTTTTAAAACCATCTCTCATTTCTCTTCTTAAATTTATTCCCAAATCTTCTATTGCTTTGAGTATGTTATCCATATCTGTAGTTACTTTTTCTTTTTGTTTAGCTTTTTCTACCTTTGAGTTTTTCTCTGGTATTCTGCTTATCTTTCTGCTCGTTTGGAAGAATTTTATTGATTCTTCTGAATTTTCTGTCTCTTGAATCTCTTTTCTTTTCCTTAATATTTTCTAAATCTCTTTCGTTACTTATTGATGATGCTCTATCTCTTATTTTATTCTTGAATTTATTTGCGTTCATTAGATTATTATGAAACTAAAAACAGCTGACGGGTCGCGTATGGCTTGTTTATCCGCTGAAGGTTTTGTCCTGTTTTAGGGTGTTCCACGCGTGCGAAAAAAACACCGTACCGTTATCGCAGCAGCAATTTAGCTCCCAAATTTTGATGGAAGTTTAATCCTATGCACTGTATTTTTATTTTATTGGCGTATTGAATGCAACCGATTTAAGCCGTCCGCATTTATTCCGCTTTAGGTTCAGTGTGCCGCTAAAATGCACAGCTCGCGGGCACCCAAAATGCACCAATCGCGATCGCGTATATTCTGCCCGTGTCGCGAGCGCTGGCAGAATTTGCACTACTTTCATCTTTATTGTCACGAACACTTCCAGTCGTTGACCGTTCAGAACTCGCGGGGTTGCTCTTTACAATCGCCAACAGTTTTTACAACCGTACATTTCACTCAGTTTTATCCGTTCACACACTTCTCGCTTTTTAAATTTCTCTTGAATTTTTAAAATCATTATATTTTCACTACCTGTTTACTGCCTAACCTTGACCCAGCAGTGATAGTCTGTTCCCGACATATTAATTGATAATAAGTGAATTAAGTTAAAATCCGCAATTTGGAAACTTCCGGGGCTCGGTGGCATGTGTTAATATTGTTCGATTGGGCTCAAATTTTTTATAGGTTTGTTTTTCGGCATTGGAACGACTTTAGGGTATGCGACCAAAATAATTGGAAATCTGTTTTTCCACTAAGTATAACTAGAACCACCCTACTCTCTACTGTTTAATATCTTCACAAACGATATCAAACATCCAGTAGAAACTGATTTAGTGATGTTTACTAATGATACTGCCCTGTTGGCCCAGCACCACCAGTTACCTAATGCCATGAGCATTCTTTAAAACGAGATCCATGAAATGCAGCAATGGTACAATAATACTGTTTAAAGATCAACTCCGAGAAAACAAAAACCAAAATCTTTCCACCAAGAAGAAGGGCAATCCCTACTAAAAACACAAGTTAATAATCGTGTCATCAAACACTTAACTGGGAACATCATACAAGAAGATAAATGTTTTTCGATACTCTATAATATAAATTCATAAAATATATTTTCCCACCTGTTTCTATATTTGGAATAGGATACGGCCTTTTCTACTCAGTTTCTAGTTACACGCCTAAGAAATTGCGTAACATTTAATTTAGCTATCACAAAAAAATAATAATGCTTTTAAGCTGCTACACAGTAGTTTGTTGTATATTCATGAAATGATTGACTTTAAATATCATTAATTTTTACAAAATATTCAATAGAAAATATGAAATATTATTTATAAAATATCTTACCAACTCGAGACCAAGAATCCATTATTAGTGACACTTTCTCTTCATTGTCTTCAAGCATTTGAGCTCTAAGAAAAAGTATTTTGCTTAGAGCTAAAGTCCATTGCATGTTCTCAATACTACTATTTGGATTCGGTTTGGCACTAAGTTTAATATATTTCCTTGCCACATAATAGTTTCCCTGACGAATTGCATTTTCAACTAAATCAATATGTAGTTTAAACTTCACTTCGTTTAAATTCTTGTTCCGAGCTTGTAGGTCATCAGCATCATGTATAGATTGCAATTTCGTTGTTAGCACAGATATGAACTGATTTCGATAGACTGTTCTTGTTTCACTTAACAAAAGAGGCTCCAATGGATCATAAAACGACTCTTTCCAAGATTTTAGCAAGTTCTTAAAAACGCTATCTTCATTATTAATAGTTATGTTGTTAAGTAAATTTACGAATAAATAAATATCAATTATGTTTCGTAAATTGAGAACTTTATTTGATCTAAGTTTAACAAAAAGCGGATTCAAATGTGACCAGTTTTCTAAGAAATCTGTGATAGTATGATTTAAATAATAATTTGCAGTTCCAACGTCATTTTGTAAAAGACACAGCATGGCTAGTTCCTCGCCAAAATTTGCTTTCAGATACTCCGACTTTTGTGGGTCTACTAAGTATTCGTTAATAGATACAAACAACTTTTCATCAATTCTGTTCAGTGTATTTCGTAATTCAGCTTTAATGTACCAAGGCAGTAATTTTTGCTGATTCCAGTCATCATCCCATAGAAAAGTCCATACATTTGCTTGATCATCTGTTACAACGGTTTCCTCTATTACTTCTGATAGTTTGTCCCATTCAGCAAGCGCAGCAAAACATTTAAAATATGACTCATAATAAAAATCTTTTCGTTCTTGTGAAACATCTTCTTCTATTACCCTGGCATAAAATTCTTGTGCTGATCTCCAATGACCAGATGATTCTGCTTCGATGGCACTCAGTACAGTTTCATTACAACTCATTTTTTCCATAAAAACGGCACTTACAATATCCCATTCCTCCATTTCTTTGTACAATCTAAAAATGATAGAATACAATATTACTATATATTTATGACGTATTATTAACCTACTCCGCTAATTTAATCCAGTAAATTAAATTTCCACTTTCAACTCCTTTACTTCTTTTGGCGGGGACTACATCATCTACATGAGACATTATATAGTCTTCAAGTAACAAACTTCCAACAGAAAGTAATCCACTTGCTTGACATACATTACTTATAATATTTGGATCAAATAACATTGTATTTTTATATGTTAGGGCAATGTCTAAGAAGGTACCGATAGTACTTGGAACAAACTGAGTAGACTTGGTGAATATACTATTGATAGCAGAATTTACATTTTGAATAAAGTTGTTATCTTCTATCTTATTTGCCAAAGACTGAAAAACGGACGTATACAGACATCTTGCCAATATTGCATCACACTGAAATGAAAATGCAAAGAGTACATTTAATCAATAACTACATCATATTCCAATATTATTTTACCCTAACTAATATTTGTAGCGGAGTAATAACAGAAGCCAGTGTAATTTCTATATCTGGGTAATCTCCAATTCTGTATTTCCTGTAGACAGTGACATCACGTTCGCTTCGCTTAATTCTATCCTTCCTCAGTTCTTCTGCTTTGAGCGACTTCTTAACTTCTAAATATGCAAAATGGCGGCTAATTTTGGATTTGTCTTTAAGAAACCGTCTACTTCGGATGTTATCTGTTTGGGAGAGCACATAATTCGGGTCTTTGAATACTCCACTTTTAACTTCATCATCAACGTCTGCTCCAAACAATAAACTACTTGTGGGGGTGGCAAATTGTTTATAACTTTGAGTGGATGTAATAGTACCCATTTGTGTTGGTTGGAATTCTAGAGTAGAAACTGTGGCTCGTAAAACGTTGGGATTCATTGGATTCAAACTAATTTCTTGAGACCTTAAAGTATCAGCAAACAGAGGTGCCATCGACACGTGCTGTCTTCTCCAGTTACTAATCAGTTTATAGTCTTGAAAATCGCAATCATGCAACGCGTACTCAAATAACTTTTCAGAAAATTCATCTGTTGATTTTAGTACGTTCAATAACAAGTATGTGCTATAACAAACATAATGTTCTTCAATGCTCGTTTTATACATACTATTTAATAAATACAGAAAGATATTTGTAGTCTCCAAAGGCAAATTACTGGTACTGCACCAGAATATAAGAATTTTTTCTTGAATTACAGATTCTTTTTCTACCAAGCCTTGTAATAATATGTCTTTACATATTCCGATAATTTCCTGTGATGCTTCATTCTGTTTAGAAGAATAACAATTATATGTTGTTATAAATATATCGTACATCATAGAACGACATATTGTAAGGGAACTGGTTACAAATTTAGAAACATCTTTCAGTATAGGTGCAAGGTTTGAAATGTTTAGATAAGAAACAGATTTTTCGAGAATTTGTAATGCTAGTACTTGTGTTTCAAGATTTTCTTCCAATAAAAGACTTCGTAGATCTATAGAAGACAGTTCGTTCATAGAATGTAAAATTTCAATTCTGGCAAGAAATATCTTTAGGTATATACTCTTAAAGTTTCCTTGAACATGGTTTAATTTGGACACTAATTTGCATAAATACTGATCTGCAACAACAGGGTATTTCGAAGATATTCCCTGCAGACAGTAGGCAAATTTATCGTCATTCTTAATCTTCGAAAGACATTTATGTAAATAATCTTTAAACTTCTCTAAATGCTGGGCAGAGTCTTGATCTGAGCTCATGTATTGTAAAGACATCCCTAGTACTTCTCCACAAGGCTGATAAACCGATCGATGTTCACTTTTGATAACTTTGCATAAGGTCATCAGAAAACCTTTAACCTCATTTGGCTGCCATGGGGCAATGTTATTAGCTAAAAGTATAGCTGCTAAGTGTATTCCGACATCTAATTTTTTTGATGTTTCAGGTAGCTGAAGTTTGGTGTATATCAAGTTATAAGGAACCTCTAAAAGAGATTTCCACGCTTCTACAACCAACTTAATTTGTTCTAAATTGTATTTGAACATGTTTCTGCGTTCACTGTCGGCATTGTCCATTAGAAATTCCAGCAATTTAGAAGCAAGTGCTTTGTCTTCCATTGGAATGGAAAGAGTAGACCATGACGTCATCATTATAACCTAAAAAATACAGTGCTTAATACAGCCATGAAAGCTATATACATGTTGACGGAAAAGTTGTAAATGACAAACATCTTATGTTGCTACTTGTGCCTTCCCATTCGCCGGAATTCGTTTTGCCGGATAATTATTTCACCGGATTGTAGAGTGCATGTCATATAACAAAATTCGGCAAAGTACTGTCTCGTAGCCTGTTTAGGTTAGTTGCAGTCTTTAATAATTTTTTTTCCCTACCACGGCCGGTGTTGTCCCCAAGATCAGTATAGTATCCTCGATGTTGATATCTGGCGAAATGCATTCCGGGCAAAAGACTTCTGGTAAATCGAATTCCGGCATGACGGATTCCGGCGAATTGAATTCCAGCGAATGGAAACAGAGCCATTGCTACTTATACTTGGGAACAAAAATTTACAACATTGAGAGACGTACAAAGATCATTATCAGAAAAATAACAGTTTATTTGAATTTGTGGCTAGTTACCTATGATGGTTGTTTATGTATCGGGTGGCCAATTAAGAAGGGCACTCGGCCCTATATCGAAAAGTAATTGTCGTAAAGACTTGTAGTAAAAAAATTTATAACTAAAGCGGTCAAGAAAAAATGCTGGAAATTATTTTTAAGTTTCTAGAATGGCCGCCAGGGGGAGTAATTGCATTCTTGAATATTAAATCCCGTTTTTTTAAAATATTCTTATATTACAGATAGCTAAAATAGACACTGTTTTAAAGCTGAGATAAATTAGATTTTTTTTCCGTTAAATGCTTTTTGCTCTATTTCTTAAGGGAAAGTGGTGGGGGGTGTCCGAATATTTTCGGAAATATACAGTGTGTCCCCGGATTGAGTTCACTATAGGTATAATTGACAAGAAATTTTACAATTTTATTTTAATGTTTTGGGATTCCTTCCTGCTTGGCCTGAAGAGAATTTTAAGAATATTTACAGTTTTTGAAAACACAAGTTGGCCTTGACAGTGAAGCAAAAACTATTTTCTTTTCAGATAAACTACCCTTTCTGTTCATGATACGGCAAAATTTTACCAAGAAAATTTGTTCAGAATGATAAATTATGGCCCTATACAAAATTTCAGCTAGATCTACCTACTTAAATTAAACCATTAAAATTGTACCTATTTATTAAAAATACGGTTTGATTTAAGTAGGTAGAACTTCCTGAAATTTTGTATGGGGCCATAATTTCCCATTCTGAACAACTCTTCCTAGTAAAATTTTGCTGTATTATAAACAAAAAGGGTAGTTTACCTGAAAAGAAAATACAATAGTGTGTCCCAGGATTGGTTACAAGAGGTGCGATGGACTAAACATTTTTGAATTTTATTTTAAGCTTCTGGGATTCGGTCCTGCTTGGTTTGAAAAGAATTTTAAGAATATTTTCAGTTTTTGGAAAGCAAGTAGGCCTTGGCAGGGAAGCGAAAACTATTTTATTTTCAGGTAAACTACCCTTTTTGTTCATGATATGGCAAAATTTTATTAAGAAAAGTTGTTTAGAATGATAAATTACGACCTTATGAAAAATTTCAGAAAGATCTACCTACTTAGATGAAACCGTCATTTTTAATAAATGCAATATTTGTTTAATCTAAAAAATAACGGTTTAATCTAAGTCGACAGATCTTTTTAAAATTTGGTACAGGGCCATAATTTTTCATTCTGAACAACTTTTCTCAATACAATTTTTCCGTATCCTGAACAAAAAAAGTAGTTTACCTGAAAATAAAATACAATTATCTAAAAAATAACGGTGTTTTCTAAGTCAACAGATCTTTCTGAAATTTTGTATAGGGCCGTAATTTATCATTCTAAACAACTTTTCTTAACAAAATTTTGCCGTATCATGAACAAAAAGGGTAGTTTACCTAAATAGCAAATAGTTTTTTCACATTTTTCATGGCCGACTTAATTTCTAAAAATTAAAACTCTGCTTAAAATTGTTTTCAGACCAAGCAGGGCGGGATCCCAAAACATTAAAATAAAATTGTAAAATTTTTTGTCGATTATACCTATAGTGAACTCAATCCGGGGACACACTGTACTATGTCAATAACTTGAAAATGGCTGAATGGATTTTCTCAAACTTGCAGTCGTTGAAAAGGGCTTTTCTTAGGCTATAAACGCTGCCTTGAGCGGATTGATTTAGATTGCTTGTGTCGCAGCTAGAGGGCGTTTTGCTACAACACTACAAATAAAATGGATTTTCTCAAAAAAATTAAATGCAACAATATTACTTTTATTGGAACAAAAGATAGCCAAATAAGAGTCTAACACACTAGTGAAAACCGCATTTAGATATTTCTTTCCTAACCTAAAATATCAGTAAAGAAAGTTAGAACTCGAAATAATGTCGCATCTTTGGGAATATTTTCAGTATACCTGCCATTATTAAATCCTAATTATCTTTCTTTTAGCAAAATATATATAAATTTACTGTTAACCCTTTATCAATCTTGTAACCATATGGTTACAGTATTTTATTTGCCCTACATTTTAGGTTTTGAACTATTTAGTGCTTTTCGGGTAATGTATACGTATGGACACAACACTTTTACGCATGTCTAAGTTTTCAGTGACACATGGAAATACTTTTGTAAACTTATAAAATTCAAAATGGACCACTGAACAGCTGATGTGACATATGGTGAACATTGGACTGTAAATTATAAAATTTTCGCGAATATAACATTATACGCTTACTATTTGCGAGTATTGTTTATTTAATGTTGTTCATTCAAATTATGACAATAGTTTTACAGTTAGCAACAGTTTTCGTTATGTAAACTGCTTTCAAATTTAATGTATCCATATGGTTACATTGCAGCTAAAATGTTGTGCATATTTTATTTTTGCTGCAGAAATGGATACTCCTAGAAGTACCTACACGATCTTTCTACGGCAAATGCATTTTACTGCCTGATCCATCTGTATCGGATTTATCCGATTATTCTGGAAGTGATGAAGAAGATGAGAATGAGCTGCAAAGATGATCCTTGTTTGTACCTGAAACTGAATCTAAAAATAATAATTTTAGTGATCAAGAAAGTATTATTATTGTTGAGAACCATTTTGAAAGCGATTCCAAAGATTCTGACAATGAATGACTAATAAGAGATCAAGTGCTAAACGTGAAGAAAATCATATAACTTCCAAAACTGCCAGAACCTCCAAACAAACAAAAAACTAAAAAGGGAAGCGGAACCTTATAACTGCACCAATGAAGATTTAAAACTAGCTCGTGATATCCAAGAATTTGTGCCATCCACTAATGAAGCATTGCTAAGTCCTCTAGAATACTTCACACAGTTTTTTTTGTCTAAACATCATATGTGATATACTAGATCAAACAAACCTCTACAGTACGCATGTAACTGGCAATAGCATAAATAATTGTGAAATGATAATCTTTTTTAAATCCTACTATTGAAATTATTACTATGCCCAGTTATGAAGACTACTGGAGAGCCCGCTGTAATATAGCATGCTATGTGGATGCTTAATTAATTCAATATTAATATTCAGATATCTAAAGGGTATCATGTGATAACAGTTGGTGATAGATTACTGGTAGTAGTAGCAATAGGCAATCAGGGTGTTGTTTACTGCAAGTGATACAACTTCTTTAATTTTGAATAATCTACGTTTAATAAGTCATGTTAAAGGGCTAACTTTCCTTTAATTGTGAGAGTAATATTGTATATTTGGTACGTGATAGCAAGATAGCCTTCTTCACGATCAAATTTGACCAAAGGTCACAATTATTATTCATATTATAATTTCAAGATTGTTTGAAACCATTTGAAGTGGTAACTGGTACTTAAACCATCAGTAAGTGAAAGTGAGAGTGATTGTGGCATGCTGTACTACCGTTTATCAAGGTATTAAGAGGTATGAGAGCTACAACGAGCTATTTTGGGTCTTCAACAACTCAAGGGAGGTGTTTGACGACTACCAATCAGTTAGGAGCTGATAGAAAATACACTCAAGGTACAAGCGAGTCTTCGTGAAGGTTAGTGTATTTTTATTAACAACTTTGGTACGACAAAATTAGTGGAAAGCATTGTAATTTAGGTTTAGAGCGCAATTTAGAATATTAAGTTTTCTAAATTTGCTTTGATTCGGGTATTCGACGTTTTCGGCCACTATAAGTAGAAATTATATCATTTTGGTCTAGGTATCTGTAATTAATTTTAATCTCAATTTGGAAAAAGTAATTTGATTAAGTAATGTGACAACATTTAGTTTTGATTGATTGTAATGTCAAACCAAGCATAATAATACAATCTAACTTAAAAGAAGGTTCTATTAAAAGTACTAAGGAGTGTGATTGACAAAGAAGTCAATACAATAATAATTTTGTAATTCAGTATTCAATTATAAAGAGATTCATTATTATAACCTTTACTCATTCAGCTGAGGAAGATAGATTCTTATTTGCTCAATAAACTGACTAGCCAAGGTAATTTTAAATAATAGTCAAGTGACATAATTTCAATCATATATTTTCATAAGTCAGATATGTCAATTTTGAAAGTAATTCAAAAGCAACAAGGTAAGTGTTTAATACATTATTCTCGATACTACTTCTGTTAACTAAGCAATAGGGTAGATATCCAATTTACTAATTGTAATAACCGTTCGAAAAAGGGTTATATAACACCGCGTTGTGATAAAATTACAAATTTAATGTCCCTCAAACATTTGAAAATAAGGACTGATGTTATAAGACCTCTAATTGAAAAAAATCGACAAAACTATATAAAATTTCATACTGACATTATATTTTCAGTTGACGAAACTATGATTGGATATAAGGGCACGTCAGTATATCAAAAACAAGAGAATAAATTATTTTTTTATAATAATTATGTACTGAAAGCCAGAATAAACATGTTTTTCATGAGAATGTTATTTAGAAAAATTTGATAACATATACCTGTACACATAAAGCTAAAAATGTCAATGTTACCATATGGTCTCAACAAAGTTTTACCGTGACCGTTCCAAGTAACCATACGGTAACAATATCAAACTTCGGTTTTGGTTATACTGCAGCATTTTTTGATATGCCAGTTGATATCTAAAGACTTCTAGGTGCAGTATGCAAAAAATTAGAATTTTTCTACAAGCAGATATCTACTTGCCCAATAAAGAATTAAAATACAAACATTATATTTAAAATATCAATAATAATTAATACTCCTTCAATATGATTGACTATTCCCCTCAGATAATATAAACCAATCCCATCAATCAATTTTCAAAATTTGAACCAATCAGAGTTGAATACAGCGAATATTTTGCACTAGTGGAATACCCGGGTATTTGCACAAGTACAATATCGAGTACTTGCGGAAAGAAGAGCAAACCAGCAAGGTACACAAGCAATTTCAGGAAGAAAACTGAAAACTCTTTAAAAATGAATAGTGTGGTATACAAAGGATGACATTTCTTCAAGGAATAGTCTTGCAATATTCCCCGCGTTCTCGAAAAATACTCGAATTATACAGAATGCACTAGGGATATAACTACTGAATATTGCCGTTCTGTCCACACGGAAATCGAAATTTTAAAATCCAAGTGTGCTTTGGAAAACAAAATAGCAAAATTATAATGGTGGTGTTTAAGTGTCAATCATATTAAGATTGCAGCTATTTATAGTTTATTTTGGTGGCCTTATTTGTAAAAATGCCTTTTCCACCTGCAGAAGTGTTTGATATGTTTCGTGTTTATTTTCAAAACAATGAAAACGCAACTGTTTCTGTTAGAATCTATGCAATGGAGTATCCTGATAGGGGCCATCCAACTGTCAAAGTTCTTCGTAAGATCATTGATCACTTCCGTAATTATTATTGACATTTTAAATATTATGTTGGTATTTTAACAGTAAATTTATATATAATTTGCTAAAAGAACGATAATTAGCATTTAATAATGGCAGGTATACTCAAAATATTCCCAAAGATGCGACATTATTTCAAGTTTTAATTTCTTTTACTGATATTTTAGGTTAGGAAAGAAATATCAAAATGTGGTTTTCACTAGCGTGTTAGACCCTTATTTGGCTATCTTCTGTTGCAATAAAAGTGATATCGTTGCATTTAACTTTTTTTAGAGAATCCATTTCATTTGTAGTGTTGTCGCAAAACGCCCTCTAGTTCCGACACAAAAGCAATCTAAATCAATCCGCTCAAGGCAGCGTTTATAGCCTAAGAAAAGCCCTTTTCAACGACTCCAAGTTTGACAAAATCCGTTCAACCATTTTGAAGTTATTGACATTTATTTCCGAAAATGTTCGGACACCCCCACACCACTGTGAGACCGAGCAAACACATGATGCAGTATATTACTTAATGTTCTAGCGTTAGTTTACCGCCCATTTCACTACCTTCCTATATATTGCCATTGAAGATCCGTATGCAGTTTTGAGTTCATGCGTGCAGTGGTTTAAAAGTTATTTATAATTTCGGTTTCAGAGACCGAAGCGGGTACCCGAGTTGTTTTTATTTTTACCTTTGATATACCACTAATGTGAGGAGAAGGAAGTATTTTCGGCATTTTTAGTAACACTGTTATACCAAAACATTATTATAACGGGTGGGCTTAAAGTAATGAGAATTTGTATAATATAGTAGGCTGATATAAAATAACAATTGTTGCTAGTTTGACAGTTGTTAGAGTTACCTCCACGCTGGTTCTAACTAACTATTACGTTAAAAGTGTACGTTTATGTGTAGAATGGAAACCAAGGAGCATTTACGCGAGCGCATATATAATTTGCTTGGACAGAAGCCGAAAAATGAAACAATTAGTCATTTTAAATGTGAAAATATACCGATTTCTACAATTTATCGTGTGATTAAGCGATGGGAAGCAGGTAAGCCTGCTCAAACACTTCGTAAAACCGGTAGACCACCGGCCCTAAACGACAAACAACAGAAGAAAGTCGTAAGTGCTGGAAAACAAGGTTGGCGTCTCTCAACGCAAGTTGGCAGAAAAATTTGAAGTTTCAAGGGGCTGTATTCGCAATATTTTGAAGCGAAATAATATTCGGTATTATAAAAGACAACAGGCTCCCAAATACATCGAGAAGCAACTTCAGGAAATCCCATTGAAGTGTCGAAAACTGAGAAGAAAATTTTTGCAACAAAAAGTTTCAATTCTCATGGATGATGAGAAGTACTTTACTTTTACTAATGACAATATGCCCGGAAATGACGGTTTCTACACAAGTGACAAAAATGATGTTCCTGAGAGTGTTAGGTTTAAGTGCAAGTTAAAATTTGAAAAAAAAGTTCTTGTTTGGGTTACCATTTCTGAGAAAGGAATTTCAGAACCTGTCATCAGAGATTCTTCTGGTCCTGCTGTCAGTGCTCAAGTCTATCAACAAGAATGTTTACCGATTGTAAAGAATTTTATCCAGAAATATCATGGCGATGGTAATTATATATTTTGGCCTGATTTAGCAAGCTCCCATTATGCTCGTTCCACTCAAAATTGGCTGAATGAAAATGGGATAAAATTTGTTCCAAAAGAAGCAAATCCTCCGAACGTGCCTAAAGCTCGTCCTATAGAGGACTTCTGGTCAATTTTGTCAAGATTCGTGTACAGTGATGGATGGGAAGCGACATCTTGCAGACAACTAAAAACCCGAATTCGAAAAAAGATTAAAGACATGGATTTAGGAGTGATCCAGGATATGTTGAGAAAGGTTCCAACTAAGCTGAGGAAAATTGAAGAAGCAGGGCCTTTCGCAATATTGTAATAATGCATATATTTTCTTACAATATGTAGGTACTGATAACCATTGTTGTATTTTGTTTTGGATTAGTTGTGTATTATATTCCGAATAAATTAATAATTCTCATTACTTTAAGCCCACCCGTTAGTCATGGCAGATTTTATGAGAAAAAACAGGCGCGACTAGAACAGACGATGCGAGATATAATAGCGGAGGAGGATGTCGACTACGCGTTCTCTGATGATGTGCGATTATCTGACGAAGATAATTTATTGGAAACTAGGGAAATGAACAGTGACACTGAACAGGAAATATCTGATTATGAAGACATTAGTGAACAAGAAACTAATGCCATAAAATATTTCATTATTTTTATGCAGGTGGCAGAGGGTGTCGGACTGCGAGACCGGTGCGGGTACTGATGTCTTACAATTTTGGACGGGTACTGGAGGGTTAAGAGATAGAGCAAAAAGCATTTAAGGAAAAAGAATCGAATTTATCTCAGCTTTAAAACGGTGTCCATTTTAGCTATCTGTAATATAAGAATATTTCTCAAAAAACAGGATTTAAAATTCAAGAATGCGATTGGCAGCCATTCTAGAAACTTAAAAATAATTTTTAGTATTTTCTCTTAGCCTCTTCAGTCATAAATTTTTTTACCCCAAGTCTTTACGACAATTATTTTTCGAGATAGGGCCGAGTGCCCTTCTTAATTGGCCACCCGGTATATGCCTAATTCGTGAAAAAAGTCAACAAAATGGTACCTACAATCCAATAGCGTGTGCAGGACGTTTTGTGGTATAAACACTTCTAAAATATTACATCTGTTTAAAGAGAGTTTAAATGTGAGTTTGGTAGTAGAAATACACCTAAGTACGATGATATTATGCCGTGGTATCAGTCATTTAAGGAAAATTACTGCACTTTCAAATACTGTAAACGTTTTCATTAAATGACTGATACTATTACCTAATGTCATTCATTGTACATTGTCACTTGTCTGATGCCAAACTCACGTCTAAAATGTCTTTAACCACAAGTAACACTTTGAAATTGTTCATACCCCAAAATGCACTGCACACGCTGCTGGATTGTAGGTACCATTTTGTTGACTTTTCTCACAATCGTAGGCATGCATTGGCTCAGTTAACTAGATCATGTAAAATTCCTGTCTTTTGAACATATGCTGATAAAGACATAATCTGTGAATACTTCTAAAACTGGAGCTACATAGATTTTAAGTTATCCCTAATCAAACTAATCACCCTGCATTCTTAACTACAAAATTATGAAGTATGAAACATATTGAAAATTTTTAATCTTTGAAAAGCTTCAGTGGACTTCAACCTACAGTCTAATAAAATAATGAAATATATACTTACGAGATCGGTAACAAAAAAGTTCATATTATTGCCGAGACATCCATCAATTATGATTTTAATTATAGGTGCAAAAAACCATTTTGCATATGATTTAAAAATGTGTTGGGTATTATGAATAACCTTTGCTAGGAATATCTTGACATTATTATGAGTACTTTCAGCTAACATCACATTTCTTATTCCTTTCATCCATTTGGGTAAGAAAATGTTATCACTTTCTGATGGTAAAGGACTTATATCGCTTTCAACCAAATGTTGTATTAATCCACATACGACTGCCATGCACTCATGTTCGTTAACATCTATTGCTTCCAGGACAATTTGGAACTCTTCTTCAGCTGAAATGTTTCGACTTTCTGATTTAATTTGATTGGATTGACTTCTTAACATTGTATGAGAGAAATCATATCGAGTTACATCTTCACTTAATGTGCTCTTAAACAGATGTTGCGACTCCATATATTTCACTGTACGAGCATTTGTATCAAATCCTTTTTTAACAGCCAATATATCACTGCGAATGCTAACCAAAACTTTTTTCATAGATGGTACTTTATCGAAATCAACTTGAAATGTGTATTTTTTATTGAGGTCTACTAAACTATGCCAAAGAATATCCTGCTTCTTATCTTCTCTAATGAACAACCAGTTGTAATGATCAATTTCTTTCTGAGTATTACTAATTATCGACACCAGGGCTTTGTAACTGTGACACTGATATAAACGGAAGGCGTCCCTTTCTTCTTCGTTGCAGAAACTGTATTTTTCTTTACAGACTTGTAGTGCATTTCGAGTTATACTTTTAACTAACATTTTTTCTGAAGGCGCTTGGTTTGGGTAGGCGCTTTTAGAGATGTTGCACGAGTTGCTTTCCAAGTTCTCTATCTTAATTCGTCCAAATAGAAGTTCAACCAATATATATGCTATTGTTTTGTTTACTACATAATCCATATTAAACACCTGGGATTCGTTTTTCTTGTCAAGATTGGACAGAACCGAAGTAATAACAGCAGCGTAAAATTGTTCAAATATATTATAATGGCAGTTCTGTACAAGTGGAGATAGTATATCATTGGCAAGTAAGTATCTTTGATGATTTGTTAACTTGTTAGTGTTAGAACACATTTCATAAACAAGATTGATACTATTTATTTGAATTTCAGACGAAGCATATCTAATAAACGGCTTTAGGGTATCCTTCAGAGCAATATCTTTTGTGCTGTACGGTGTTGTTATATAAATATCCATAGCACAACTTAAAAGAATTTTCGATTTTGAGATTTTGATGGCGTTTAATAGTTTCTTAAATGTTGTGATGAGGGCAATCTTTAAATTGCTTTGTTTATTCGAAAATTTCTTTTCTAGTTTCTCCAATGAATTTCTGAAAAAACAAAATACTCTTAGTACAAATTAGTACAATATAAATTAAATTAAAAAAAACTTTTCATAAATATAAACTAATTATGCATAACCGAACGACTAATGTAATCTGTACGTATTCAATCTTTCATGTTTCAATATAAAAGCCTATCAAAGCCTGTCCCACAGCGAATGAAAAGGGCGAGCAAAAGGAGGAACAACTGAAAAGGTTCAGGGTCCAACTAGCTTGGCTGATAGCACTCTGTAAGGGTACAGTATTGCAACCTTTAAATAAAACAAAAACTTCAAACAAAAATCACCTGGTCTTTCAAGTTGGGGTTGAGTCTCAACTGGCATCGCAGTATTCAAAAATAAACCAATTAAAAAGGTAAAAATCGTAGAATCAGATTTGGAAGCAACCAAATGGATTAAATAAGAGAAAACAGATGTAACAATTAAATACTATGAATTTTGCTAAATGGAATGCTCATGGAATCGTGACAAAATAAAGTCTATCTTTGTTCAACATGACTCAGAGCAGTATTGTATATTGATTATTATATTTAAAATAAATATATAAAATAATCTTTTTCTAGAATTTACAAAAGAGATCTATCTTTTAGTGGCGAGTTCTAGATTTGTTTTTTTTTAACTATCAATGTCATGGATTGTTCTAGATTTTGAAAATTATTATCCTAGTTTAACATTTTGAATTATGGCAATACCATTCAAAATGAGTGAGATATAAATTAAATTACTGAGACTTTGGCAACAGAGAACATATGAGAAATAGCTAATGATAAAAGACAGAAAATAGAAAGCAGTAAAAAGAACTAATAGGCAAGTTAAGAAAAAGTGTCGAAACAAAGCAGATTGTAGGAGAATTAATGCAATATATTCCATTGGTCAATTATTATACAAATAATTAAGGTGAGAATCTAAAAAGAAATAGACGAATCACAAGAATAAATTGACTTTAGAGTAGGATGGTCCTGCATTGATTACATTTTTAACCTAGCACAGTTGGCAGAGAAATCTATTACACAAAATAAGAAAGTGCACCTTGTCTTCATAGACATAAAAAAGGTCGACCTTGTCTCCAAAACCAAACTGTGGCATTTACTGGAAAATAGTAGCATTCGGAAGGAATGCATCAACATTTTAAAACAGGTGTAAAAAACATGACTGAGGTTGATGTAAGAGCTCATTATCAGATAGATTTAAATATAGCAATTGTTGAATATTTGAGCCTATACAAAAAACTAAACTTGATGATGGTTCTGCAAATCTGAAAAATTGTGGATCAAAGCAGCCTACAGCATACCATTCTTCGTAGAAAATGACCTTATTAAAACTTCTACTGCCGGTCTTATAAAAACCACTAATCTGACGTTAACTTTAATTCGCTGTTAAAATAAACAAAAGCACATCAAAACGTCGGTGCTTATGACATTTTATTCATTGGTAAAGTAAGTTAGCTAAACCGAACTTTTTTCCATTATTACTAATACACCAATACATACATACAATTTCAGCATGTTTAGGCATGGCCTATAGCTTGAATTCACTTCTTCCATTGTTTTCTATCGTGGACCAGCGTCTCCCAGTTTGTCATCCCCGCTTCTTAGAGAACTTCTTCTATATTTCCCCACTATGTTTTGTTTGGGCATCCTCTTTTGTTTCTTCCTGACCGATTTTTCTTAAATATTTGTTTTGCTAAATGTGTTTTATTGCTTCTTATTATATGTCCCATCAATGGTTTTGTTGAATGAAGGTGTTTATTTTCGGTTCCTTATACAGTTCTTCTAACTCCATATTTGTTCTACGCCTCCATCCTTTATTATCTTGTATTCCACCATATATTTCCCTTAGAATCTTCCTTTCCCAAATTTTTATTCTTTCATTGTTTTCTTTTGTCAACACCCATATGTCACAATAGGTATTATTATTGTTTTGTACACTGCACATCTGGAACCTGCAAATAAATGCTTCTCTAATTCCGGTGTCGTCTCCCTTGCTATTTAACTCTACCCCCAAATACACCGCCCTGTCAGCTTAAATTTGTATGTCTTGCCTTCTCGTATGTTTTTTATTATAAGGTTTTGATTTACTTCTTTGGCTAAAATCATATACTTAGAGATTTTTCTTCATTTATTACAAGCCCTACTTTTTCAGCTGCCTTAGTAACACTTTTAGCTTTTCTCGCGTTCTTGCCAATAGTAGTAAATTATCGGCATAAGCCAGACATTAGTATGATTGTGCCAAGATGTTGTAATTCATGTTAAAACGGCTTTTCCTCAAAATGTATTCCAGCACAATATTAAATAAAATTGAGGATAGGGGGTCTCCTTCCTTTAAACCCCTGTTCACGTTAGAACTTTTTGATAGATCCTTTGGGACCATTATTTGGCTTATTGAGTTCTTCAGTGTCATGCTGATTAGGTCCCTGGTTTCCTTTTTTATGTTTAGTTCTTGTAATGCCTTTTTATTCGGTTGTATGCTTGCTTGAAATCAATTAGTGAAACAAATAATGTGATGTTTTTCATTTTACATATCTCCTGTATTTGTCGTACCACAAAGATATTGTCTGTCGACTTCCTTTTCTTGAAACCAGCTTGGTATTCTCCTATTTTTCCTTCACTCTCTTCTTGCATTTTATTTTTTATAAGGTGGGTTATAATTTTATACCCCCCATTCAATAACGCAATAGGTCAATTATCCATTCGTTGCTTTTCTCCTTTTTTTGATATCGGGTATATGACGGATTTATACCAATCTTCTGGCATCCTCTTCTCCTTCTATATCCTTAAAATGAGATTGTGCAGTCCTATTAATTCTTCTCCTGCATTTTTAAGTCCCTTGATCACATGTACTACTTCTTCTATTGTGGGTATTCTTGTTTTATCTTTCTCTTCATATGTTACTTTGAATTTTTGTTCTCTCTCTTGTTGGTTTTCAGTTAGTATTTCTGTGAAGTGTTCTATTCATGCTTCTTCCATCCCTTCTTTGTCCATACATAATTTCCCTAATTTGTTTCTTATAGCAATTGGTTGCGTCATATCCTTGTTCTTCTTGTCTTAAATCTTTGTAGAATTTCCTAATATCTTTTTTATTGTATGCCTCCTCTATTGCCATTATCTTCCCTCTTAAATGTTCCCTTTTCTTTCTTCTACATATATCATGCACATAGTTCCTTGTTATTTTCTCTTCTTTCTCCTTTGAAAATCCTTTTTAATAATTTAAGGATTGCCTTTGTATGTTTTCTTATCTGGACTCTTACAGGTAGCTTTATGGATATTTTTCCGTTTCTGGACTGTGCTTTTTACCATCATTCGTTTCATTGCTGCAAAATTTATAAGTTCTGTCCATTCTAGTTTGTTTCTCCATGGAGACTTTCTTTCCCTGCTATCGTCCTGTTCTTTTCGTCTTTCCCAATTTTCGCATTTAAATCTCCGACCACCATCTTAATGTCAAAATTGAGGATCTTGTTTATTAAGATCTCTATTTTGTCATAGAACTCTTCCTTGTACTTTTCCTCGGCATCCTCCGTGGGTGCATGGACATTTATGATGCTAATTTTCCAATAAACTCATTTTAATCTCAGGTAACTTATTCTTTCGTTTACAGCCTTATAGTCTACAGATCCTACCCAGTTCTTCTTTAACCAGAAACCTTGCCCCAAGTCTATTCCCTGTTCCTCCTCCATTGAACCATACACATCCATCGAGCCTCATACTTATAATTCCTTTTATATTGTTTCTTGTACTACTAGATGTCTGATGACACAATCAGAAGAATTACCTTTGTATGGTTGGTATGCAGAGCTGGGAAGTAATCGATTATAAATGTAATCAATTACAGTAATTAATTACATTTTAAGTAATTAGTACTTGTAGCTGATTACTTTTGCTAACCAGTAATTTGTAAATGGAATCAAGTATATTTTTGAAATGTAATTGTAATTAGTACTCTTTTACATGTGATTACACAAGTAATTGTAATTATATCAAAAGTAATCAAATACTATTTTAAAATGTATTCAACTACACGGAGAAAGATGATTACAAAAGTAATTATGAGTACAAAAATAATCGCGGCTTCAAGGTTAACTACTCCTAAAATGCATTACTGTGCAATATAATATATATGGCAATGTGGCCCATGCGAAAATCTGCATGTTGAAACTTGTTTTACAAAGCTATTCTTAGTAAGAACATGTAGTTACAATTCAGAGTTCAGAAGGAGAAGAGTAGTTTGGTGATCTAGTGGTTGGTGTACGATAGAAAGATAATAAAGTGATCTTTACGTTTTGTTTCAACATATTGGGTAAGTAGTACTAGTAATAAGTACTAAGCACGTTCTACTTTTTAGTAACATTCATTTTTCTAAATTAATTTCTTCTAAAAACAAAATTATGAGATAAATTCACTTGCGAACAATTAACATAATTAGGTATAGTAGGATGTTAAGCTATTAAGCTGGATCAGCAATTTTGGCTTCAGTACAAGGATGATCAATGTATTCGCAACCTAACATATAAAGAAACAAACAATACGCTTGAATCAACATTTAATTTTCAACGTAATCACACTGTACAGCAATATAATTTTCCAAACGATGCTCTAGCACAGCAATTCCCTGCAAGCAGGGACCACTTTTTGACCGTACCGTAAGAAAGGGCAGACTCACCTTATGTAAATAGCAATAGATTTCAAGAGGCGTCATTATTTTTGAACAAATAATTATTTTATTGCAAGAATTTCACCTTTTTCCATTTTATGGAACCTAACACGTATTGCTTTACAAAACAATCGAGAGCGCAGCAACCAATAGACGGTAACCATTACATTTTGACGTGTTTTACTAAAAAAGACTGTTGTGTCAAATGACTACAATTGTTTTTTAATATGTCTAAGCCTTCTATGTTAGGCCACGAACACATTGATCACTCCTCCTATTTCAAAATGTGAAATTTCTTTTAGGTGGTGAACGTAGTTTAGAAGAATATGAGTTCATCTTCAGAACAAGATGCATACGAAAATCTTTCAGATGGTGATCCGGAATACACACCAGATAAAGATAAAAAAAATAAATTTTTCAACCTGCCTCAGTCTCAAATATCTAATGTGCTTGTTAGACCTAAGCAAAAAAAAGAATTGTTTCGAAAACGAAAAATTTCCGAGTATTTACTGTCACAAAAAAATTTTCCCCTATCACAAAATCAAATAGCATCTACTACCACAAGTTCTGTTGTAGCTGGTACTAGTAATGGTAGTACTCCCACTATTACCAATGCGCTCTCGTTTACAAGTACATCTACTGTTTTAACAGATTCTGAAAATGCCTTGTCTATTGATATTGATAATAATGATACTTTAAAAACTAAAAAACTCTGCTATTTTGGATGGAACATTTTTTAAGTTTGATAACATACACAAGGGTAGAAAAAATATTGAAGCAATCTGTCAAATGTGTCTTCCGAAAAATAAGATAATTAAAGGATTTGGAAACACCACAACAAACTTTCTTAAACATCTAAAACGTGTTCACCCAGGACATTTTGTTAAATATGAAGCTTATAAAAGCACAAAGAAAGAAGAAAATTGCAACACAGATGAAGGAAATGGTTCATTTAATACAAAGAAACAGCAGAAGATTGAAAGTTTTACCAATTCTGGTGCTTTATCTGTTTCACAAGCTGAGTTTGATACAAGAATTGTTAACTTTTTGGCTAGCTCAATGTCACCAATAGCCATAGTTGAAAACGAAAGTTTTATAAAATTGTTTGAAGGTAGAAATGTTAAAGTAATGAATAGGAAAGCAGCTGTTTGTAAAATAATAGAAAAAATAAAAATGGTTGACTACGTTTGTACGACTGCTGATATTTGGTCAGCAAAGAGACGAAGTTTCATGGGTGTCACAGTCCATTGGATTGAGGCTGATTTTAGCAGAGGATCTGCAGCTCTTGCATGTAAGAGATTCATTGGCACTCATTACAAAAATATTGCTGAACATTTGGAGAACATCAATCTAAAATTCGGTATCAGCGAAACAAAAGTTGTAGCAACTGTTACCGATAACGCCAGTAATTTTGTTAACGCTTTTAAGCAGTTCTGTGTTACTAAAAACGACAAGCTCCACCTTACAGAAAAAGATAACGATGACAATGAGACTGATGATAGCGAATTCGAAATGGACGTAGAAATTGAAACTTATAATGGCCCAGAAAAAGATTTTCAACATATTCTTCCACACCATGTAAGATGTGCAAGTCATACAATCAACCTGATTGCTACAACCGATTGTCAAGGAGCTATAAAATCTAATGCCGCTTTAAGAACGAGACACATGCATGCCATTGACAAGTGTTCGCAGTTATGGAAAAAAGCTGGTAAGAAAACTTGTTCTATATTTTCAAAACCACTAATTTATCAAACCTATCCTATAGGTACTAGTTTTATTATAATCTCTCTTTAGAACTAATGAGGTAGCAAAATTATGGAAAAATTCCACTTTATTATTCAATAACTGTTTGAGATTCAACATGACAACACGAGATATTCGAAACTAGAATTAAACTTTTTTAATACGGTCTATTTACTATTATACACAAACACAAGGGACAAAATTAAGGAATCCAGATATAGTTTTTTTCGCTTTCTGATTTAGGTTTGCATTCATTGAATAAATAGAACTTGATAATATGTAATCTGTGTTAGTAAATAGAAAATTCATTTCTTATGCATGCCAAATTAAAATAAACTGTTAATTATAATCAAAGTTAAACAATAAGTATCCTTTTTTGGTCCGTTAATGTCCCTTACTCTATGTGCCCTTTTACTCATGCTATGATAACTATGGCACTCGTTACAGGAAAGCCCAAATCAGCTAAAAGGGTACAAGCTATTTTAGGACACACACTTAGCTACTCTGGACAAACAAGATGGAACTCTTATTACGACTCTATAGGACAAATATTAAAAGAAAAAAGTAAACTGCCTTTACTATTTCAACATTTGCAACTGGACTATTTTAAAGAAACTGAAATACACTATTTGGAAGAGTACCACAAAGTAATGACTCCACTAGCAACAACTTTAGATTTTCTTCAAGGACAAGATAATACTTTCTATGGGTATCTTATTCCAAGCCTAGTATCTTTGAAAAATAAGTTGGAAAAATTAAAAACTGAAAAATTTAAATACGGCGGTGAAATACTGCTAAATTCAGCAATTAAAAGCTTACAGACGAGGTTCGCCGATATTTTTACCTTGACCTTGGAGTCAAAAAATGCCGTAATAGCTTCTGTCCTATGTCCAAATATTAAATTGAAATGGTTCAATTCTATTAAGGATTTTTCAAAAGTCACTGTAGAAGATATTAAAGGGTATGTCATTGCCGCAGGAGAAAAACAAGTTGTAAATGAAATGTCCGATAGGGACAATGAACACACTTCTCAAGATGATATTGACAATTTCTTCGATTTCAATGAAGACGATGGTTCCACAGTATCAGCTGCTAATACAAATTCTAGTGAAGCATATTCAAGAATTCAGTTGGAATTATTAAAATATTTAGATGACCATAGAAAACATGTATCGTTGTTAAATGATTATCCACTCTTAAAGAAAATGTTCCTGAAATATAACACTTGTTTGCCATCTTCGGCTCCCGTGGAGCGATTGTTTTCTTTTGCCTCAATTATAAATACTCCGCGACGAAACGCTTTAAGCGACGAAAATTTCGAAATGTTAGTTTTGATGAAAGCCAATCACTCTGTATAGGTTAGATATGAAGTTAATTATAACAGTGTTTTTAGTTTTTTTTCAAATATATGCAGTTATGTTTTATTTAGGATTAAATTAAGTATGCATTTACGTGATTTAGGGTAATCAGATTGTTTTAATTTCTTTCCATATATATGTTTAATGAATGTTCCCTGTTTGAAATAAATAATCTTTTATTTCTTGGTTGCTTTATTTCAACTTTCATCATTCATTTTCCTTCAATTCTTTATGTGATCGTATAAGGAATACATCAAATGTATTTTGGCTTGGGACGATCGTTCCTTAATATTTATTTTTGATAGAATTTCAAAGAGTAATTGTAATCGAAATATAAGTAAAATCGATTACAAATGTAATTTGTAATCGATTACATTTTTATACAAGTATGTAATTGTAATCGGTACTCGATTACATTTTTATACAAGTAATTGTAATCGGTACTCGATTACTTTTTTCTTGTAATCGTCCCAGCTCTGGTAACGGGGCAGCTGAATCCCCTACCGATGATGTTTATTGTCATGCTTAAATGTAGAAGCCAAGTTGTATTTTCTATATTCTATTATTAGATTTAATATTGCATTTTATGTAAGCAAATGTTCGTAAAGTCGGTCCTGCGCTGGATGTGTATTGTCACTTTTGTTTTCGCGAGTGCAGCAAGGAACACACGCTGTACACGGGATGCGGGGATTTTAAACAAATGCAAATTTAACAAAAAAGGCAGCAGTCGCTCGCAGTCTCTTCTGAGAGCTGCAGAGGTTTGTTAGATTGGAAAGTAGTGTACGTTAATTCGCCCAGGGAGATATAAGTTTATTTGAAGCGGCCTAAAAGAGCCTGGCAGTCAACGTTTGCTGCAAACATTGTTAAAGTTAAATTCCGCAAACGCATTTTCCGAGCATCCATATAAGTACACCTATTTAAAGGCTTATTTGAAGCGCCAATTTTAAGAGCATAATGTCCGCCAGAAGCGGGTGATACAATTAAGGCATGCCGTTTCCAAGTGTATGCAGCAGCCAGTTCGAGGTGAAACGTTTGCAGAGCGAGATAAGATTACGTTTAACTGAAAGCGTTTGCAAACGTACACGAATGTTTTATCAGCGACTCAAATAAGTACCGGCTTCAGGCAATTTTGACATTCCATTTTTGTAGAAGACATTTTCACATTTGCGTTCTTTTAAAAGAGAATTATTTTAACTTTATTTTTGGTGACGCTTTACATTGTTCATGCATGTTTGCAACACGCTCCCGAGTAGCCTTAATCTATATAGCACGCAGATTGTTTGAGAACTTAATTCTATTTTTCTTAAATTTCTTTTGTATTTTTATGCGTGTTTTTTGTTTTTTTATATTTTTATTTGTGTTTGGAAGTCAATAGATGATGTAAACAATTCAGCATTTTTTGGGCATTGTTTGAAGTTAAGTTTCAGTCCGACCAACACTATAAGGAGGAACCAGATTTCGGTTTTGGCAGATAGTGATTTTGCATAAGAGACTAAGTGAGACATTAAAAGAGTTCCATGTTCACTGAGCTAGCTAAGTAATAAAATGGGCAAATAATTATTTAAATATTAAGGCGTACGAGACGTCTTGTTCATATTTATTGTATCCACGGAGGGGTAAAGAATGCCGCATTTCATATGCTACTTATAAAATATAAAATGATTTTAGGAATTATATATTTATAATGTAAAAAAATATTTCCCCTTGCACTTTATTAATTTTATCCCACTTTTTTGCTCCCATAACAATTATTTTCTTCGGGTCAGTACCGTCTCAATGTTGGTAACCCTAAATTACATAGTTGCCATGGCCATGACGTGATATTCCCAGCAAGAATTATTATTGTATTCACTTTAAACTTTAATAATTACTTGCTTTAAAAATTGAAATACATACATACATAATCTGTAAAAATATACATATTTCATTTTCGTGGGGGGGGGGGGGGGCTTCGCCACGTGAGATCACATTTTACAAGCCGGGGAAGCTACCCATAACGCACATTTCATGTCAAAAGCGACATACTCGCTTAAAATGGTCATGTTTAAGGTTCAATTGAATTTAAAGGAGCCGGCGGCAGTACTGCATCATCAAGAACAAATTATCATCAACATATCATCATCAAAAAATCATCATCAAAAAATCATTATCAAAAAACATCATCAAGAAAAAATTATCATTAAGAAAAAATTATCATCAAGAAAAAATTATCATTAAAACATCATCATACAAAATTATAATTATCATCAACAAATCATCAAAAAATCATCATTAAAAAAATCATCAAAAGATTGTCATAAAAAATTTTCAACAAAAATAATCAACAACAAAAAATAAAAAAATCATAATCAACAAAATTAAAAAATCATAAAAAATGATTTTTTGATAATTATGAGTTTTTTTAAATTTTTATGATGATTTTTTTAAGATTTTTTTGTTGATGAATATTTTTTGATGATTATTTTTTATGGTCATTTTTTATAATGATGATTTTTAGATGATAATAATTTTTTTATTATGATTTTTTGATGATGATTTTCTTGATGATTTATTGATGATTTTTGATAATGATTATGAATTTTTGATGATGATTATCACTTTTTTATGATTATTTTTGGATGATTATTATTTTTTGTTGATGATTTTTTGATAATGATTTGTTGATGATGATTCTTTGATGATGATCTTTTGATGATGATTATGATTTTTTATGATGATTATTTTGGGTTGATGATATTTTGATGATTATGGTTTTTAATTATTTTTTAATAATAATGGGCATATTAATTTTTTGGTATACTAAAACTAGTTTTATTATTCTATACAAGAGGAACGGCAATTACATAGACATTTCCAGGGGGCACGTGAAGCATAAAAGAGTTCTGGAGAAATTTTTTGGAAGAATATTGTTTTTATCATAAGTACACTATCAGAAAGCTAAATTTTCTCTACGCTATGGAAACGAGAAAAGGCAGTTTTTCCCGGCTAGCCAAGAAACAAAATTTTGTTGGCTAGCCAAGAAAATAAACAGATTTATATAGACACAGTTTGCTTTGCAATGGTGTGGCACTGTAAGTCTATGTCAAATTCGAGGTTAGCAGGTTTCTGAAACTGATGGAAAACCTAACCTGCTAACATCGAATTTGACATAGACTTATAGTGCTACCAACATATTATTTATACGTTTGAATGTCCACAGCCGCATGTATTTGTGTTTGTGTTACTTATTAAATAAAACTACGTTTATCTTGAACATGTTAGCTTTCTGATAGTGTAGGATAAAAAATAATATGTAAACCATGGCGGTAAAGTGGTTTTCTAGGCCTCAAGAAGTGACCAGGCTCGGCTGCGCCTCGCCTGTCCATATATTGTTTCGTCCTGGAAAATAGTCACTTTATCCCCTAGGTATACAATATGCTATTCCTTTTTACCTACAATATCGTATTACAGCGCTTATTAAAAATAAAAAATAAAATAAAAATTCATTTATTGCCTAACAACTGTTGAATTATTTAACTAAAAAAAGATATATATATATATATGTATTGTACATGTATGTAAATAAATATGATAACAATGCAATAATAAAAATAATTAAAAAAAAAAAACATATTCCTTAACAAAACAACATGTTAGTAGGCAAAAGGAACTGGTTCAGCTTGGTCACAAAAGGCAACCAGCTGTTCTCCCACCAGTCCTGCAAACATTTCTCAAAAAATTGAAACAAAAATTAAGAATTAAGTGCACTCAAACTGTCCAGCAAACCCTGCAGGCGGAAAGAGAAAAAAAAGAGAAGAGCACGCGCTCAGACTATGGCCAACAAACACACTTTAAATGCAGTAGCAGTACATACACGCAGATTCCCTCACTAGCCCAATAAAAAGGATTTAACTCGCCGTTTAAACGACAACAAGGAAGGTGAACTCTTTAAAATAGCAGGTACATTATTATACAGATTAGCAATGTTATATGAGAAGGAACGCTTGAAAAATTGTAGTCTGTGACGAGGAATTGTTAATTGTCCCCGGAGACGTAGGTTTAAGTTATGGACATCAGTGCGAAAGGTTATCTTATTATAAAGATAAGGCGGAGTTTTGGTGGTGATTATCCGGTGAAAAAAACTTACAGAATGCAAATATCGTCTATCCGACATGGGCAGCCAACGAGTCAAAGCAAGCGTATGGGAGATTCTCTCTCTCCTTCTGATTCCAAATACAAAGCGCAGGCAAGAGTTCTGCATTCGTTGAATACGCGCAGAGTCCATAAGCCTACTATCTAAACATGGATGGTAAAGCACATCGCAAAAATTAAAGTTAGATAATATTAACGAGTCGCATAATGAAATTTTGAGTTTTTGATCTAAAATGTGTCTATTGCCGTAAAGTAGTTTCAAAGTTGAGTAAGATTTTTGAAGTAACTTTGTTATATGAGATTTGAAGCTCATTCGTGTATCCAAAATGACTCCAAGATTTCTAGTCTCATCAGATACCGCCAAAAGTTGGTTTTCGAGTAAAATCTTAACCTCGGGCAGAGCAGCGTCCCTAGCACCCCGACTCCCAAAGACCATGACCGACGACTTATTTGGATTTAAACGAAGGCTATGTTTTGAAGAAACATTTAGTAGATTATTTAAGTCAAGATTTAACTTTGTCACAGCTTCTATAACATTTGTAGCAGAAAATGAATAATAAATTTGAGTATCGTCAGCATAGAAGTGCACTTTAGAATATTGAATACATGAAGATAAATTAGAAGTATAAATGGTATATAAAATTGGACCCAAGATAGAACCTTGGGGCACTCCCGATTGAACATTAATAGAAGAAGAAAAGGTAGACTTACATTTCACAACTTGTGAGCGATTAGTAATATAATTCGAAAAGAGTTGTATGGCGGTATCATTTAGACCAATAAAATGCAAAATAGATAATAATAAATTATGGTTAATAGTGTCGAAAGCCTTCGAATAATCCAAGAGAACCAAGGCGGTTAAGTTGCCATCATTCGTTGCTCTGAAAATATCATCGGTCACGTCCAAAAGGGCCGAGGCGCAGCCAAATCCACTTCGAAAGCCTGATTGTGTGTCAGGAAGAATCTCGTTAATATTAAGATGTTCACGAAGTTGAATAGCCAAAATTTTTTCTAAAATTTTAGAAAATACTGTAAGAATGCTAATAGGTCTCAAATCGGCTAGTACCCTGGGATTACTATTTTTTGGGATTGGAGTTATAACCGCCTCTCTCCAACGTGACGGGAACACACCGTGCTCAATACAATCATTAAAAATATGACGAAGATATGGGAGAATAAATGGACAACAAAGACAAATCATTTTACAACTAATACCATCAACACCAGCAGACTTAGATGTGAGACCACGAATAATTTCGAGGATTTCAGTTTCTGAAGTTTTACTGAACGTAAGTTTATGAAACACAGATGGCTTTAAATTTGAATTATAATAATTTAACAGTTCAGCGTCGGCACCCGAAGTAGTTTGTGTTGAAGAAAAAAATGCGTTTATGGCATTACAATCACCCAATTCAGGTGGTAAGTCCACACAAGATTTTTTAGAATTTATAACATTCATTGCCCTTAACGATGACCATAGTTGCTTAGGATTTTTGTTTTGAAGTTGGTATGAAATGAAAGCCTTTTTCTCCTTCCTTATTGCAAAGGTTGTGTAGTTTCGTAATTGTTTATATGAATTCCAATGTGCGGGAGATCTAGTGCGTTTGAATTTAGCATGCGCCTTGTCGCGCAATGATATAAGAAGTTTAATATTTTCCGTGATCCATGGTTTATTTAAAGAACTATTAGAGTGAGTGATGAAAGGTGCGTGTATGTCAAAGATCTTAAGCAAATTTGTCTCAAGAAAAGCAACTTTATCATCTATATTAGGCATATCGAAAATATAAAACCAAGGAACAGACATTAGATCAGAATTAAACTGATCCAAATCGAAAAATTTATAGGATCTGAAACAAAAAGACCTGGGTGTTTCAGGTGGAGAGTCGACTGGATAATCACAATATGTAAGACTATGATCTGCAATGTCATGAACATGCATAACCCCAGACTGGATTAAAACCGTATCGTTAAATGTTATAATATAATCTAGTAAAGAGATTGAATGCTCGGTGATTCTGGTAGGTTCTGTTATTATTTGGTGTAAATTGTATGTTTAGCGTATTGAATAAGGGGGTAAGAGAGCACTCTAAAATTCCTTTACTATTTAGAGAAAAAACAAAAATTTATAGTCCATACGAAGAAGAAGCATCTTGCTAGTCTGTATACCGGCTGTCTAAAATTGTAAGGAACATAGACCGTAAGTATACTAGACAGTAATCGATATATATTTTCTGGCCTCTTCCACCGTAGCTACAATTTTACAATTCGTCAGTGTTTTACACATCCCGGTACGGTAAAATGACTAGAAAGTTATTAGCTCTGAGACTCTGAGACAAAAAAGTTATTTTGGAATACTAAAGGGTATTTGCAGAAACGGTAGTTACGTAGTTCCTCGTTCAGTTAAGTTTGATAAAAATTTAAAAAATATATATTTACTACTTTGATTTTTGACGTTTCTCAACGTCAACTACAAGATTTATAGTCTAAGAGCTGGTGACATTTTTTAGTGATCATTTAGTTAAGGCCTATTTTTTGAGAGAATGTTGCTGGAGGCATGTATACGTATCATCTGTAAGGATTATCCTTGATAGCCGTATCGGAGGGAGGCAGAACACCCCCAATTTTCACTGTAAGTATATGTCAAATTCGAGGATAGCAGGCTGGGTTTTATGTCAGTTTGTGTCAAAACTGACGGAAAACCTAACCTGCTAACCTCGAATTTGACATAGACTAACAGTGCACCAACATATTATTCATACGTTTGAATTTCCAGAGCTGCCCCGTAAGGACTTTTTTAATGTAAGTCTATATCAAATTCGAGGTTAGCAGGTTAGGTTTTCCGTCATTTTTGACACAGACTGACGCAAAACCTAACCTGCTAACTTAGAATTTGACATATACTTCCAGTGATAATTGGGGGTGTTCTGCCTCCCTCTGATACAGCTATCAAGGATAATCCTTACAGATGACACTTATACATGCCTCCAGTAACATTCTCTCAAAAAATGGGCCTTAACTAAATGATTACTAAAAAATGTCACCAGCTCTTCTACTATTACTGAAGGCAGCTTGGTTGATGGCAACGGTGGTTTTGATATTCGTAAACAAAATTTAGAATTTATAGAAAATGTTAAGGGAAATGTGTCGGCCAAGAATTTAATACAATACTCGCGCGTTAAGCGTTTTACAACGCTCGCTTTTATTGAAGCGCTCCGCTTCGCGTCGTGCTCTAAAAAATAAAACCTACCGCACTCGTACTGTAAATAATTATTGCCGAGAGAAAACATGATCACATAAGAAACAAACAAACATGTGCTCTTAATTGTACTTCTTGCCTAGCTACCAAAGTTATTATTGTATTTTCCACTTCGGTTACTCTTATGGCAAACAGTAATTGAACATTTTTGTACTCATGGAATTGCCATGTTCCGTACAAGCAATGCATTCTATTTTCTTGTTGTTATATACAGATTGGTGGCGGCTTCTGTAAACGTAGAGTTTTCACGGCAGGCACCTAGATGTAGTGTACTGTCAAGAAGCTGTCACATTATTGCAGTATTTGCGGTACTTTTACTGTTACATTCGCTTCAAGACTTATGTGCACTGCTTTCATCTACTCTACTCTTTTTTGCAATCAACTGCACAAATTATTTCGTTTTGTTACTACACGGAAGTATTCTATATTAAAAAAATAATCAAGTTGCATTAGAATGTAAAAGAACAATAATTAATTACTTTGCATTTCCCATGTTCGTACTAACGATCACCAATGTTTATAATTTTGTCCCCGTTGGCACTGTTATGTAGCAGCAGCTAATTATCATACCATCATTAATTCAATGACAAATATAAAAATATAGTGTTGCCAACGAGCTTGGCTGTTTCACCAGAGCTTGTTTATTTGACCAGCAATGAAGCTACTTTTGATGATATTAATTCTCGAAGTATTTTCTGAAAAATGGAACCGTCCCGATATATATTCGATAGTAACTTATTATAAAGTATTTGCTATAACTATTATTGATTTAAGGATAGTTTCAGCAGAATGATTATACACTGACACCCGAACGGATGACAGTACTGCGATATAATAAAAACTACGCCAGTCGATTTGAAATGGGTACTTTCAAGATCAATCGCACTCACACTGCTTTTAACTTTACCTTAAACTTAAAATTTGACATCCAGAAAATGCAGGTGAGTGCATAAAAAAATTTATATTAACTTGACATGCAATTTTCCTACAATGCAGGTTATTAATATTTAGTTCCACTTTGAAGTGCGTTAAACATTTTATTGTTCATGTAAATGTTAAACAGTGTTTAACATGATCGCGTCCTCGAATGTTAAGATACATTTAACATGCATCCACTCATTTAACATGCATGCACTATAGCAACATCACACATATTCATGATTGTCCGATTTCGATTTAGCAGTTTTTAGTAATTATTATTGATTCAAAATTATTGCCTCAATGAACAATAAACTAATGAACGCATTTCGAAGGGTAACTAACTTAACATTTCTCACATAAATTACAACTCTCGCTCGAGTGGTCAAAATATGCTCGAATGTTAAGACTGGGTTACCCATCTTAATACGTTAATTACTATTACAGCGCAGGTTTTATTAACGTACTTCGGTTAGCGTTGTGCTTCAAAAATAAAAATCTCGTGTCTTAAAATGCAACGTAGATAAGGACTTATTGCGTCATTCATTTGACACTATTTCCGTTAGGTTATGAAGTTCATTACACCACTATCTAACGGAAATAGTGAATGAATGACGTAATGACTTTTGCCTACTAGAATATTTTTGAAAATGACAGATATGACATTTTTCTTAATGCACTTTTCAAAATTTTGTTCAGTTGTAGATAAAATTTTGTACAATACATGTGTGCTAATGGAGAATTAATATACTTGTGTGCTTAAGAGGGGGCCGTCAGACACGATTAATAACAGATGGCGCCGTAAGCGAAAAGCAGACCTTTCTAATAATGTCATTATTTTAAATTTAAATGAATATCTAAGTTTGGAGGAAACACTAAAGCCATGAAGAAATACCTATAATGGCAATAACAAAGTTTCAATGCGAAATGGATTGTTTTAATACAGTAACTCATCGTCTGAAATCATAAAAATTAAAAAAAAAAAAATCACCTACAAACATAATAATTTGTTATTGCCACTAGAAGGCTAACCACATAAATTACCTAAAATTTGAAATCAATCTATACAGTCTTTATTGAGAAAATGGAATTTTTGGGCAAATTATTTACAACTCCATGACCTCTACATGCCTTTGTGCATATAACGTTTCAGCTATTGCCACTGAGATGGCGCTGGCTATTATATGGATAGCTATACAGGTTGCATAAAAATTTACACTTCCCATATCTTTTTTAATAACTGGAATAATTGCAATAAAGATTTGAATTTTTTTATGTAATACAGTAAAATCTCTCATAAGCAGACACCTTCGGGACTGTAAAAAAGGGTCGGCATAATGGAGATGTCTGCTTATAGTAAAAAGTAAAAAATTAAACCTACTAATAGCTAGTTGATAATTTGTTACATTTTTTGCTTGATTATTTCCTTCATACCTAAACTGGCCAATCATAAAGTCCGATTTTCTGTTGTTTATGGCATTACATAGTGAATAAAATCCTTGCTAAAACTTAGGGGCGATTAAAGCCCGCCAATTTGAAAAGGGTAATTTTGATTAGGATAATGGAATATCTGGCCTAGAACACTTTCCAAGTGATAGTAGCATCGAGTATGATGTATTTCACTAGTTTGACTTTCAGAACTAGGTACTTTCTGAAATATTGCTTGGTAGAAATTAATTTTCTGATGTTTTTGACTTTTACATTGACAAATATTTTAGAATTACTGAGCATCGCAGTGCTTCTTGTATTGCGTTATTATGGTAAACGAATACAAACAAATTCATTTCGTGTCTGAAAATTGCAAAACGTCGCACCATTCACAATGAGTACCAGTAAAGATTTTTTGTAGTTCATTAATCGACAAAGCAATCAAAAATAGTGTCCCCGTCAATACAGGTACAACTAACAAATCAATATGGAGGCAATTCACAGCATTTGTGAAGAAAAAAAGTATACTTTGCACCAGACTGCATAAATGGAATATATTACTACTGTATTGAAAAACTGGGGGTTCAAGGTGAAATTGTTGTGGGAGAACATGCAAGACCAGAATCTTCCTGACAATCATGAATTGTTTACTAAAATTGAAATAGCTTCATCTATTGTACAAACTTTACCAAAAATAATTAATACCTACTATTCCTTACTCAGGAAACTATATTCAAAATAAAATGTAAATATGCTATTTTGATTTAATTTAATCTCATTCAAGAAATAATCTTTAAATATAGGTACCCCTCATACAATTAATTCAATCTTATCAAAATTATGCAAAACTACATTGTTAGCAAAATATTACTTTTGAGCAAATGTTTTAGTTATTAATTCAAAATAAAATCCCTCAACCTTAAATTTCCCTAACAACCAGCTTTGCATAATTTTAATTGATTAAATTCATAGTACTCGGGATATAACCTATGATTACAGATTTATTCTTCTTCGCTGATTCATCGGAAACATACAAGCAATATGAAACAAAGAGATATAGTATCTGAATTCAAACCGACATTGAAGTTGTACCTATATAACTGTATTTTATTTAGATACATAATAATTGACAAAGTAGATAGATAACTGCTCATTTATTTACAAAAAAGAACCAACAGGGTGTAAAACAATGTTAACAAAATAGTTAAAATACACTGAGTTTACAATAAACATATTGAACAATTTAAAAATACCTGGCTTTACAAATGAGCACAATTTATCATAAAACAACCGTTCCCTTTTTATTTTTAAACATTTGAGGAGTATTTTCATTATCATTACTTAAATGAAATTAATAAAATTGTCTATGATCTTTTGAATTTTTTTTGCAACCAATATTTATAAAACTCCGTTATTGCTGTCCACATAGAACTCAAAATAAGCCGATGTAACCCAAATTACTTATACACAAAACTCCACCCCTGAAATGATGAAAAATGCTTTACCGCGTCTCTTGTATGAAATTAAAATAACAGGTAGGCTTTGAAAACATCATTTTTAAAGATTGACAGTAAATACAATGTGATTGAGGTCATCGTCCTGAGCCACAGTGGTCTAGAATTTCCTCTTGACCTTGTACCTAAAAAAAGCTTAATAACATTTTAATTTCCTTATTTGAATAGATACTCACTTGATAATAATATGAATGATTCCTTTTCAAACGTATTATCGGTCCTTTCTTTTCTAAACAAATGCTACTTTTTTTCAAGTTTATCACCTCATCCAAATTGCCCTACACAGTTTAGTTGAATTTGGTCCCAACTCTACTACTGTGTTTCCAGTAACCGGACAAGGTTGCTTTGGAGTAGTGTCACATTCCACTCTTAATGGATCATTCCAAATTCTAAAATCAGAAATCACAGTAGAATATTAATTTACATACTTTGTTGCATGATATAAATACAAGGGTATGCTCGAGAGATGGTAACCCACTGCGCACGTGAACCACATGACGTCACATTCGTACGGTCTCGGGCATGATTATCATGGTCTCGGGTATATCAGGAGGGCTTCGGCATGTTGGACGATGGTTGCACGTATTGCACGTCGATAACCCTAACCTCATTTATACGGTTTCTCTCCTGTGTGGATTCTTGCATGTCCAACTAAATCGCGTTAGAATTACTATAAGGTTTTTCTCCTGTGTACGGAAAAGAGTTATAATGTACGAGAATCAATAAAACCGCGTATTATTCACACGAAAAATAGCATTTATTACAATTGCGTACGATTTCCCTCCATTTCACCATTAATTTGACCCACTACAAATGCAAAATACGATTTTTCCGGGAGACTTTTAAAACGTAACTTTCAAATTGCCACCTATTGATGACGTAGTCTGGTTCACGCTTTCTCATTGGTCGTTGAGAAAAGCTGCGCTCGAGCATACCCTTGTATTTATATCATGCTTTGTTGTACCATTGATTAATCAATGGTTGTACTCTTACTGGCCATATTCCGAAGATGATGAGATGATATAACGCCATATTCCTTTTCCTGTAACTTTCTTAACTCCTGCTTCGTATGTCCTTGATTTCAGGTTTGGAGTCCTAAAACTGCAACAATGATCATACATAGATTCTATTCAATAGTTAATACCTGTTAAGCAACTTACAAAGAATTTCCATAATTACTGGTGATGTCATCAGTGTTATTGGGCCCTTCATAACTAATATTTTCTGTCAATAATCTTTGTGTGTATGTGATTTTATTTGATGATACAAACCAATCTAAAATTCTAACAATATCATGTTATAGCAACTAATGACACACAAAAATCACTTACTTATATTTCCACGCAACATCACTGCTACCAATAAAATCAACACTTATTCACTATTCACACGCACCGAAGGCTCGTTTGGTTTCAAATTGCGTTCGAAACTGCTGCACAGGCAGAAATCCTTGAGTAAACACAGACAGCAAAACAAACTTGTGGGTCCAGGCCCAAGTAATTCTCAAGTTGCAATTTCAAATAAGCAATGCGAAAGTGCCATCTGTTATTGTGTAGTGGCAACCACCTATCATACTGCAGATTTCAACATACTAGTAGAGCCAAAAATAAATATTCTTAATAATGAACATTACTGCCATCTTACGGCAATTTAATACGTCAAACTCTCCCACTCCTCTGACAGCCTGCTCTTAAGTGTCCCGATTTCTAAGGCGCCGACTGTACCTATATTGAAATATTTTTAGAATCAGTTATTTAAAAAAAAAACGACTCAAACTGTCGAACACAGTTTCTTTGTTTGTCAGTACAAACCAGATGTTTAGAGGGAGGGTATACCA